>JABUQX010062635.1:0-15101 GCA_015478945.1 Trachelipus rathkii | reverse complement strand
TTATATCAGTTCCCGTTGATACGTCACTATATGGGGTTGAAGTGATAGTTTATACCTTAAAAGGTGTTGCGCGATCAAGTTAGATCGTTTTTCGGTTCCCTTCGAAACGTCACTATAGTATAGTGTCGCCTTACGGGAATCGCAAAACCGGCTCAATGCTTTCAAATACCATTTTCTTAAGCTCAGACTATCGTTAAACCGATTATGACGTCATATAGTGACGCCTGTTCGGGAACTAATATAAGTCAAAGGTCTAAGTGTGAAAATCTCTAAAATCACAAAGAAAATATTTCCCCGATAATTTTCTGTTCAATTTTTTTTTCGGAATTTGCACTTAGACCTTCGACTTATATTAGTTCAACAAACAAACGAACGAACGGTCAGACGAACAAACGAACTAAAAACATACTATATAAGTCGAAGGTATAAGTGCAAAAAACTCGAAAACTACTATAGCTACAAGAAAACTAATAACATTCGTGGAATCAGCGTAAGATATTTGTTCTAAAAATGGAAAAAAAAAAATTTTGATTTTTTTTTATTTTTTATTTTTTTTCTCGAAAACTACGATAGCTACAAGAAAACTAATAACATTTGTGGAATCAGCTTAAGAATTGTTCTTAAAAGCGTAAGAAAATTGTTCTAAAAATGAAAAAAAAAATTTTTGAATTTTTTTTGGATATTTTATTTATATATATATATATATATTTTTTATATATATTATATATATATATATATATATATATATATATATATATATATATATATATATATATATATATATATATATATATATATATATATATATATATATATATATATATATATATATATATATATAAATAACATTCGTGGAATCAGCGTAAGATAATTGTTCTAAAAATGGCAAAAAAAATTTTATGATTTTTTGGGTCTATTTTATTTTTTTTCTCGAAAACTACGATAGCTACAAGAAAACTAATAACATTCGTGGAATCAACAAAAAAGGAAAATTGTTCTAAAAATGGCAAAAATTTTTTTGATTTTTGGGGCTATTTATTTTTTTTTTCTCAAAAACTACGATAGGTACAAGAAAACTAATAACATTCGTGGATTTAACGTAAGAAAATTGTTCAAAAAAATGGAAAAAAAATTTTTGAATTTTTTTTGGATATTTTATTTTTTTTCTCGAAAACTACGATAGCTACAAGAAAACTAATAACATTCGTGGAATCAGCGTAAGATAGTTCTGAAAATATGAAAATTTGTTTTTGGATTTTTTTTGGTTATTAATTTTATTTTCTCGAAAACTACGATAGGTACAAGGAAACTATTGTTTTTCCATTTTTAAAACAAGTTTCTTACGCTGATTCCAAAAAGGTTATTATTTTTTTTGTAGCTATCGTAGTTTTCGAGAAAAAAAAATAAATAACCAAAAAAATCAAAAAAATTTTTTTTTCCCTTTTTAGAACAAATATCTTACGCTGATTCCAAGAATGTTATTAGTTTTCTTGTAGCTATCGTAGTTTTCGAGTTTTTTGCACTTAGACCTTCGACTTATATCTCTGACCGTTCGTTCGTTTGTTTGTTGAACTAATATATAGTGTCGCCCTACGGGAATCGCAAAAGCGGCTGAACGCTTTCAAATGCCACTTTTTAGTGTATAAACTCGCTTCAACTCGATATAGTGACGTTTCAACGGGAACTAATATGTCAAAGATATATGTGTGAAAATATATATATATATATATATATATATATATAATATATATATATATATATATATATATATATATATATATATATATATATATATATATATATATATTATAGTGTATAGACTATTATTTATTTAATTTTTTTTAAAAAAATCATTTAGTTTAGTTACCTCTTAAAATTAATTAACATAGAAAACTGAATTTAAGGGTGACTAAATTAAAAAAAAATTAAATAAATGCGCGAATGAATAACGGTAAAGCAAAAGTGTTAAATATATATATATATATATATATATATATATATATATATATATATATATATATATATATATATATATATATATATATATAATATCGAATTATATCGATATAAATACTATATATATATATATATATATATATATATTATATATATATATATATATATATATATAATATATATTATATATAAAACAAAACAACAACAACAAGAAAAGAATCAAAAATCTAAGATATTCCCTCTTAGACCTTCGACTTAGCACTTAGACCTTCGACTTAGCACTTAGACCTTCGACCTAGCACTTAGACCTTCGACTTAGCACTTAGACCTTCGACTTAGCACTTAGACCTTCGACTTAGCACTTAGACCTTCGACTTTTACTTAGATAGTCACATATCACTTATACCTCCGACTTATATATTATGCTTCGACTTACACTTAGACCTTCGAACTTAAACTTAGACTTCGACTTAGCACTTAGACCTTTCGTCTTAGCACTTAGACCTTCGACTTATACTTAGACATTCGACTTATACTTATACCTTCGACTTATATAGTATGTTTTTAGTTCGTTTGTTCGTCTGACCGTTCGTTCGTTTGTTTGTTGAACTAATATAAGTCGAAGGTCTAAGTGCAAATTCCGAAAAATAATTTCGACCTAAAATTTTTTGGGAAATTATTTTCTCTGTGATTTTTTAGATTTTCACACATAGACCTTTGACTTATATCAGTTCCCGTTGATACGTCACTATATGGGGTTGAAGTGATAGTTTATACCTTAAAAGGTGTTGCGCGATCAAGTTAGATCGTTTTTCGGTTCCCTTCGAAACGTCACTATAGTATAGTGTCGCCTTACGGGAATCGCAAAACCGGCTCAATGCTTTCAAATACCATTTTCTTAAGCTCAGACTATCGTTAAACCGATTATGACGTCATATAGTGACGCCTGTTCGGGAACTAATATAAGGCGAAGGTCTAAGTGTAAAAATCTAAAAATTCACAAAGAAAATATTTCCCCCGATAATTTTCTGTTCAATTTTTTTTTCGGAATTTGCACTTAGACCTTCGACTTATATTAGTTCAACAAACAAACGAACGAACGGTCAGACGAACAAACGAACTAAAAACATACTATATAAGTCGAAGGTATAAGTGCAAAAAACTCGAAAACTACGATAGCTACAAGAAAACTAATAACATTCGTGGAATCAGCGTAAGATATTTGTTCTAAAAATGGAAAAAAAAAAATTTTTGATTTTTTTTATATTTTATTTTTTTTCTCGAAAACTACGATAGCTACAAGAAAACTAATAACATTCGTGGAATCAGCGTAAGAAAATTGTTCTAAAAATGAAAAAAAAAAATTTTGAATTTTTTTTGGATATTTTATTTTTTTTTCTCGAAAACTACGATAGCTACAAGAAAACTAATAACATTCGTGGAATCAGCGTAAGAAAATTGTTCTGAAAATGGCAAAAAAAAATTTTTTGGTTTTTTGGGGCTATTTTATTCCTGTATCTAAAAAACTACGATAGCTACAAAAAAAAACTAATAACAATCGTGGAATCAGCGTAAGATAGTTCTGAAAATATGAAAATTTTGTTTTTGGGATTTTTTTTTGTTATTAATTTTATTTTCTCGAAAACTACGATAGGTACAAAAAAACTATTGTTTTTCCATTTTTAAAACAAATTTCTTACGCTGATTCAAAAAAGGTTATTATTTTTTTGTAGCTATCGTAGTTTTCGAGAAAAAAAAATAAATAACCAAAAAAATTCAAAAAAAATTTTTTTTCCCTTTTTAGAACAAATATTTCTTACGCTGATTCCAAGAATGTTTATTAGTTTTCTTGTAGGCTATCGTAGTTTCGAGTTTTTTGCACTAGGAACCTTCGACGTATATCTCTGACGTTCGTTCGTTTGTTGTTGAACTAATATATAGTGTCGCCTACGGAATCGCAAAAAGCGACTTGAACGCTTTAAATGCCACTTTTAGTGTATAAAACTCGCTTCAACTCGAATAGTGACTTTCAACGGGAACTAATATTCAAAAGGTCTAAGTGTGAAAACTTATATATATATATATATATTATATATATATATATATATTATATATATATATATATATATATATATAATATATATATATATTATTGTGTATGTTTATTTTTTTTTAATTTTTTTTTAAAAAAAATTGATTTAGTTTAGTTACCTCTTGAAGTGTAACTAAAATAGAAAACTGAAAATAAGGTGACTAAAATAAGAAAAAAAATTAAAAAAATGCGCGAATGAATAACGGTAAAGCAAGTAAGTGTAAAATTAACGATATATATATATATATATATATATATATATATATATATATATATATATATATATATATATATATATATATATATATATATATATAATAATAATATATTATATATATATATATATATCTATATAGACACTAAAATATATATATATATATATATATATATATATATATATATATATATAAAACAAACAAACGAACAAACAAGAAAAGAATCAAAAATCTAAGATATTCCCTCTTAGACCTTCGACTTATACTTAGACCTTCGACTTAGCACTTAGACCTTCGACTTAGCACTTAGACCTTCGACTTAGCACTTAGACCTTCGACTTAGCACTTAGACCTTCGACTTAGCACTTAGACCTTCGACTTAGCACTTAGACCTTCGACTTAACACTTAGACCTTCGACTTAGCACTTAGACCTTCGACTTAACACTTAGACCTTCGACTTAACACTTAGACCTTCGACTTAACACTTAGACCTTCGACTTAGCACTTAGACCTTCGACTTATACTTAGACATTCGACTTATACTTATACCTTCGACTTATATAGTATGTTTTGTGTTCGTTTGTTCGTCTGACCGTTCGTTCGTTTGTTTGTTGAACTAATATAAGTCGAAGGTCTAAGTGCAAATTCCGAAAAATAATTTCGACCTAAAATTTTTTTGGAAATTATTTTCTCTGTGATTTTTTAGATTTTCACACATAGACCTTTGACTTATATCAGTTCCCGTTGATACGTCACTATATGGGGTTGAAGTGATAGTTTATACCTTAAAAGGTGTTGCGCGATCAAGTTAGATCGTTTTTCGGTTCCCTTCGAAACGTCACTATAGTATAGTGTCGCCTTACGGGAATCGCAAAACCGGCTCAATGCTTTCAAATACCATTTTCTTAAGCTCAGACTATCGTTAAACCGATTATGACGTCATATAGTGACGCCTGTTCGGGAACTAATATAAGGCGAAGGTCTAAGTGTAAAAATCTAAAAATTCACAAAGAAAATATTTCCCCCGATAATTTTCTGTTCAATTTTTTTTTCGGAATTTGCACTTAGACCTTCGACTTATATTAGTTCAACAAACAAACGAACGAACGGTCAGACGAACAAACGAACTAAAAACATACTATATAAGTCGAAGGTATAAGTGCAAAAAACTCGAAAACTACGATAGCTACAAGAAAACTAATAACATTCGTGGAATCAGCGTAAGATATTTGTTCTAAAAATGGAAAAAAAAAAATTTTGATTTTTTTTATATTTTATTTTTTTTCTCGAAAACTACGATAGCTACAAGAAAACTAATAACATTCGTGGAATCAGCGTAAGAAAATTGTTCTAAAAATGAAAAAAAAAATTTTGAATTTTTTTTGGATATTTTATTTTTTTTTTTCGAAAACTACGATAGCTACAAGAAAACTAATAACATTCGTGGAATCAGCGTAAGAAAATTGTTCTGAAAATGGCAAAAAAAATTTTTTGGTTTTTTGGGGCTATTTTATTTTTTTTCTCAAAAACTACGATAGCTACAAGAAAACTAATAACAATCGTGGAATCAGCGTAAGAAAATTGTTTTAAAAATGAAAAAAAATTTTTTTGAATTTTTTGGGGATATTTTATTTTTTTTCTCGAAAACTACGATAGCTACAAGAAAACTAATAACATTCATGGAATCAGCGTAAGAAGATTGTTCTAAAAATGGCAAAAAAAATTTTATTTTATTTTTTGGGGCTATTTTATTTTTTTTCTCGAAAACTACGATAGCTACAAGAAAACTAATAACATTCGTGGAATCAGCGTAAGAAAATTGTTCTAAAAATGTAAAAAATTCAATTTTTCGTCTGAGCTTCGATATTCGATATATCGAACTATATCGATATATCGAGTATTGGATATATCGATATAATTCGATATTATATATATATATATATATATATATATATATATATATATATATATATATATTATATTATAAAATATATATATATATATATATATATATATATATTATATATATAATATATATATATATATATATATATATATATATATATATATATATATATATAGGTTAGTGTCTAAAGCTGACATCATGTAACTAGAGAACAACAGCACCTACAGTAAGGCATACACATTGTTGCATATGCATGGCACAGAAAAAAAAGACTTTGACCGCAAAAAAATAGGGCGCCAGAGTGTTAGGGGTGTTTAAAACTAACGAATACCCACGGGTAGACCACCCCGATGTCAGGAGTCGGGGTCTCTCGGCCTCTAGGTGGACTACGGGGGGGACTAACCCCCCCCTCCGGGGATGGTCTCCGGAACCCCCGCTCTTTGGTTTTGGTGTCGCGGGGGTTCCTCCGACCATCCGGGGTATGAAACATCCCCCCCTTCGTCCAATCGGCTCGAAGCCCTAAAAAGGAAAAAATAGGTAAACTCCTTTTAGGGGCTCGAGCCGAGCGCCCCTATAATGGCCATGATATTATTATATATATATATATAATATATATATAATATATATATTAATATATTATATATATATATAATAATATATATATAATATAATATATATATATATATAATATATTATATCATATATAATATATATATATATATATATATATATATATATATATATATATATATATATATATATATATATATTATAGTGTATAGACTATTATTTATTTAATTTTTTTTTAAAAAATCATTTAGTTTAGTTACCTCTTAAAAAGTAATTAACATAGAAAACTGAATTTAAGGGTGACTAAATTAAAAAAAAATTAAATAAATGCGCGAATGAATAACGGTAAAGCAAAAGTGTTAAATATATATATATATATATATATATATATATATATAAGAAAAGAATATATATATATATATATATATATATATATATATATATATATATATATATATATATATATATATATATATATATATATATAATATATATATATATATATATATATATATATATATATATAAAACAAACAAACGAACAAACAAGAAAAGAATCAAAAATCTAAGATATTCCCTCTTAGACCTTCGACTTATACTTAGACCTTCGACTTAGCACTTAGACCTTCGACTTAGCACTTAGACCTTCGACTTATACTTAGACCTTCGACTTAGCACTTAGACCTTCGACTTAGCACTTAGACCTTCGACTTAGCACTTAGACCTTCGACTTAGCACTTAGACCTTCGACTTAACACTTAGACCTTCGACTTAGCACTTAGACCTTCGGACTTAAACACTTAGACCTGCGACTTAGACACTTAGACCTTCGACTTAACACTTAGACCTTCGACTTAGCACTTAGACCTTCGACTTATACTTAGACATTCGACTTATACTTATACCTTCGACTTATATAGTATGTTTTTAGTTCGTTTGTTCGTCTGACCGTTCGTTCGTTTGTTTGTTGAACTAACATAAGTCGAAGGTCTAAGTGCAAATTCCGAAAAATAATTTCGACCTAAAATTTTTTGGGAAATTATTTTCTCTGTGATTTTTTAGATTTTCACACATAGACCTTTGACTTATATCAGTTCCCGTTGATACGTCACTATATGGGGTTGAAGTGATAGTTTATACCTTAAAAGGTGTTGCGCGATCAAGTTAGATTGTTTTTCGGTTCCCTTCGCAACGTCACTATAGTATAGTGTCGCCTTTACGGGGAATCGCGAAACCGGCCTTCACATGCTATTCAAAAATACCCATTTTCTTAAGCTCAGGGGACTATCTGTTTAAACCGTTATGACGTCATATAGTGACCGCCTGTTCGGGAACTAAATATAAGGCGAAGTCTAAGTTGTAAAATGTAAAAATTAACCAAAGAAAATATTCCCCGATAATTTTCTGCTTCAATTTTTTATTCGAAAGTTACACTAGACCTTCGACTTATATTAGTTCAACAAACAAACGACCACGAAACGGTCAGACGAACAACGGAAACTGTAAAAAACATTACTATACTAAGTCGAACGGTATAAGTGCAAAAAACTCGAAAACTACTATAGCTACAAGAAAACTAATAACATTCGTGGAATCAGCGTAAGATATTTGTTCTAAAAATGAAAAAAAAAATTTGATTTTTCTTTACACTTTTTATTTTTTTTATGCTCGAAAACTAACGATACTACAAGAAACTAATAACACTCTCGTGGAATCAGCGTAAGAAAATTGTTCTAAAAATGAAAAAAAAAAATTTTTTGAATTTTTTTTGGATATTTTTTTATAATATATAATATAATATTATAATATAAATATATATATAATAAATATATATTATATATATATACTAATAATTTCTTTTCTATAGTTTACATCTGTATATAATTACCACACGTACACACCTATACGATATGAACATCATGATGAAGTAATAAATGGATAAAGTAAAAAAAATAATCATTACTAGTGAAAACTTTATAAGCATAGTACAGATAATAACATTCCGATGGAACATTCAGCACGCTAACGATAAATTGCATTCTACAACAATGCACAAACAAACCACTTCCTAATGACCTTCACTTACTAGGCTTTTTATTTTTTTTCAGAAAAAAACTAACGCCATCAAAAGACCATACAAGACACAAACTAATAACATCTGGGGAATCAGCGTAAGAAATATTGTCTCTAATAAAATGGCAAAAAATTATCGTCAACCCTTATGGTGCAATTTTGAAGCAGGTATCAACGAATTGTATAGGTAACAAGAAAACTAAATTACATTCGTGGAAGTTATCGTTTAAGAAAATGTTCAAACAAAAATGGAAAAAACAATTTTTGAAATTTTTTTGGATATTTTATTTTTTTCTCGAAAACTACGAGCCACCAGAAAACTAATAACATTCGTGGAATCAGGGTAAGATAATTCTGAAAATATGAAAATTTGTTTTTGGATTTTTTTTGGTTATTAATTTTATTTTCTCGAAACTACGAATAGGTACAGGAAACTATGTTTTTCATCTTAAAACAAGTTTCTTAACGCTTTGATTTCCAACAAAGGGTTATTATTGTTTGTAAGCAATCGATAGTTTTCGAGAGGAAAAAAAATAAATAACCAAAAAAACAAAAAAACTTTTTTTTTTTCCCTTTTAGAAACAAAGTATCTTACGCTGATTCCACGAATGTTATTAGTCTTCTTGTAGCTATCGTAGTTTTCGAGTTTTTTCTTAGCAATTAGACCTTCGACTTATATCTCTGACCGTTCGTTCGTTTGTTTGTTGAACAATATATAGTGTCGCCCTACGGGAATCGCAAAAGCGGCTGAACGCTTTCAAATGGCCACTTTTTAGTGTATAAACTCGCTTCAACTCGATATAGTGACGTTTCAACGGGAACTAATATGTCAAAGGTCTAAGTGTGAAAATCTCTAAAATATATATTATATATATAATATATATAAATTATAGTGTATATGTACCCTAATTTATTATAATTTTTTTTACACAAAATCATTTAGTCTTAGCTTACCTCTAAAAATTATTTTTAATAGAAAACTGAATTTAAGGGTGACTAAATTAAAAAAAAAATTAAATTAAATGGCACCGCGAATGAATAACGGTAAAGCAAAAGTGTTAAATATATATATATATATATAATATATATATTATATATTATATACTAATAAGTATATATATATATATATAATATAATACTATATTATATATAATAATATAACTCATAACCTAACCACACACATACTTATACATATACATATATAATAATTTCTTTAATTTCGATCGATGTTATGGCTATACCACAACACCACCCCAACCACGAAACAAAAACAAAAACACATACTAATTATATATATATATATATAAAACAAACAAACGAACAAACAAGAAAAGAATCAAAAATCTAAGACCTTCGACTTAGCACTTAGACCCTCGACTTATACTTAGACCTTCGACTGAGCACTTAGAACCTATCGACTTATACTCAGACCTTCGACTTAGCACTTAGACCTTCACTTAGCACTTAGACCTTCGACTTAGCACTTAGACCTTCGACTTAGCACTTAGACCTTCGACTTAGCACTTAGACCTTCGACTTAGCACTTAGACCTTCGACTAACCCACTATAGGACCATTCGAAGCTTAACAACCACATATAAGACCTTACGACTTAACAACTATCAAGACCTTCGACTTAAGCACTATAGAACCTCCGACTAATTAATAACTAGAGCATCATCGAACTCAACAAAAACCCAAAAACATAAACTTACCCAAAATAACCATATACAGACATATAAATTCAGCTATGATAATTAGTTCGATCTGTTATCGATGACCATCAGCACACAGTATCGTTCGTATCGATCTTGTTGAACTAATATAAGTCGGACGAGTCTAAGTGCAAATTCCGAAAAATAATTTCGACCTAAAATTTTTTGGGAAATTATTTTCTCTGTGATTTTTTAGATTTTCACACATAGACCTTTGACTTATATCAGTTCCCGTTGATACGTCACTATATGGGATTGAAGTGATAGTTTATACCTTAAAAGGTGTTGCGCGATCAAGTTAGATCGTTTTTCGGTTCCCTTCGAAACGTCACTATAGTATAGTGTCGCCTTACGGGAATCGCAAAACCGGCTCAATGCTTTCAAATACCATTTTCTTAAGCTCAGACTATCGTTAAACCGATTATGACGTCATATAGTGACGCCTGTTCGGGAACTAATATAAGGCGAAGGTCTAAGTGTAAAAATGTAAAAATTCACAAAGAAAATATTTCCCCCGATAATTTTCTGTTCAATTTTTTTTTCGGAATTTGCACTTAGACCTTCGACTTATATTAGTTCAACAAACAAACGAACGAACGGTCAGACGAACAAACGAACTAAAAACATACTATATAAGTCGAAGGTATAAGTGCAAAAAACTCGAAAACTACTATAGCTACAAGAAAACTAATAACATTCGTGGAATCAGCGTAAGATATTTGTTCTAAAAATGGAAAAAAAAAAATTTTGATTTTTTTTTATTTTTTATTTTTTTTCTCGAAAACTACGATAGCTACAAGAAAACTAATAACATTCGTGGAATCAGCGTAAGAAAATTGTTCTAAAAATGGCAAAAAAAAAATTTTTTTGAATTTTTTTTTTATATTTTATTTTATATATAAATAATATATATATATATATCATATATATATATATATATACTAATAATATTAATAATATCACTATATATATACTACTATATATACTATATAGATATAATATTATATATAATATATTAGTATTAATATACACTAGCTACAAGAAAACAAATAACATTTGTGGAATCAGCGTAAGAAAATTGTTCTAAAAATGGCAAAAAAATTTTTTTGATTTTTTGGTGCTATTTTATTTTTTTTCTCAAAAACTACGATAGCTACAAGGAAAACCTCAAATACACATTTCGTGGAAATCAGCCGTAAGAAAAATTCTTCTAAAAAATGGCCAAAAACAATTATTTTTGTGAATTTCTATTGGGGCATTTTATTTTGTTTCTCAAAAACTACGAATAGGTACAAGAAACCACTAATACAACATTCGCTGGATTTAACGTACAGAAAAATTGTCAAAAAAAATCGGAAAAAAAAATTTTTGAAATTTTTTTAGGGCTATTTTATTTTTTTTCTCGAAAACTACGATAGCATAACAAGAAAATACATAACAATTCGTGGAATCAGCGAATAAAGGATAGTTCTGGAAAATATGAAAAATTTAGTTTTTCGATGATAATTTTTTTTAAGAAAGTAAATAATTTTAATTTTCTCGAGAAAACACTTACGATAGGTACAAGGAAACATTTCCTTTTCCATTTTAACTAAAAACAAGTATTCTTACGCTGAGTTCCAAAAAGCTTATTACTTTCTTTTGCTAGCTTATCGTAGTTTTCTAGAGAAAACAAAAAAATAAATAAAAACCCAAAAATCAAAAAAAATTTTTTTTTCCCTTAATTTAGAAACACGAATATCCTACGCTGCATTCCAAGATAAGTTATTAGTTTCTTAGATAAGCATATCGATAGTTTTCGAGTCGTATTCGCACTTAGACCTTCGAACTATATACTCTCTGGACGTGCGTTACGTTTGTTTTTGAACTAATATATAGTGAGTCGCCCCTACGGCAATCGCAAAAGCGGACTGACACGCTTCAAATGCCACTTTTTAGTGTATAAACTCGCTTCAACTCGATATAGTGCACGTTCAACCGGAACAATACTGTCAAAAGGTCTAAGTGTGAAAATCTAAATATATATATATAACTAATATATATATATATCAATATATACCTATTATATATCGCATATTATTTAATAGCCCGAACGATTGAGAGTAAATTCTTTACCAAAAAAAACATTTAGTTTAGTTACCTCTTAAAAAGTAATTAAACATAAGAAAAACTCGAATTTAAGCGGTGACTAAATTAAAAAAACAATTAAATAAATGACCGCGAAGCAATAACATAAAAGAAAAGTGAAAACTAAATGCCTACAAACTATATGAAATATTATATAATTTAGATATATATATATATATATATATAATATAATATATATATATATATATATGTATATATATATAATATATATTATATATATATATATATATATATATATATATATATATATATATATATATATAAGTAAGTATATATATATATATATATATATATATATATATATATATATATATATATATATATATATATATATATATATAAAACAAACAAACAAACAAACAAAAAAAAAAAAAAAAATATAAGATATACCCTTTCTAAAAAAGTTAAAGTTTTATTTTTTAGACCTCGACTAGCACTGTTAGACCTCGACTTGCACATTAGACCTTCGACTTAGCACTTAGACTTTCGACTTAAGCACTTAGACCTTCGACTTAGCACTTAGACCTTCGACTTAGCACTTAGACCTTCGACTTAGCACTTAGACCTTCGACTTAGCACTTAGACCTTCGACTTAACACTTAGACCTTCGACTTAACACTTAGACCTTCGACTTAACACTTAGACCTTCGACTTAGCATTTAGACCTTCAGACTTATACTTAGACATTTCGACTTATACCTATACCTTCGACTTATATAGTATGTTTTTAGTTCGTTTGTTCGTCTGACCGTTCGTTCGTTTGTTTGTTGAACTAATATAAGTCGAAGGTCTAAGTGCAAATTCCGAAAAATAATTTCGACCTAAAATTTTTTGGGAAATTATTTTCTCTGTGATTTTTTAGATTTTCACACATAGACCTTTGACTTATATCAGTTCCCGTTGATACGTCACTATATGGGGTTGAAGTGATAGTTTATACCTTAAAAGGTGTTGCGCGATCAAGTTAGATCGTTTTTCGGTTCCCTTCGAAACGTCACTATAGTATAGTGTCGCCTTACGGGAATCGCAAAACCGGCTCAATGCTTTCAAATACCATTTTCTTAAGCTCAGACTATCGTTAAACCGATTATGACGTCATATAGTGACGCCTGTTCGGGAACTAATATAAGGCGAAGGTCTAAGTGTAAAAATCTAAAAAATCACAAAGAAAATATTTCCCCCGATAATTTTCTGTTCAATTTTTTTTTCGGAATTTGCACTTAGACCTTCGACTTATATTAGTCCCCGATGAGGCGTCAATATTATGACGCATAGTGGTTTAACGATAGGTATCTCGAAAACTAGGATAGCTACAAGAAAACTAATAACATTCGTGGAATCAGCGTAAGATAATTGTTCTAAAAATGAAAAAAAAAAATTTTGATTTTTTTTTATATTTTTTTTTTTTTCTCGAAAAATACGATAGGATAACTACAAAAAAACTAATAACATTCGTGGAATCAGCGTAAGAAAATTGTTCTGAAAATGGCAAAAAAATTTTTTTGGTTTTTGGGGCTATTTTATTTTTTTTCTCAAAAACTACGATAGCTACAAGAAAACTAATAACAATCGTGGAATCAGCGTAAGAAAATTGTTTTAAAAATGAAAAAAAAAATTTTTGATTTTTTTTATATTTTATTTTTTTTTCTCGAAAACTACGATAGCTACAAGAAAACTAATAACATTCATGGAATCAGCGTAGGAAGATTGTTCTAAAAATGGCAAAAAAATTTTTTTTTATTTTTTGGGGCTATTTTATTTTTTTTCTCGAAAACTACGATAGCTACAAGAAAACTAATAACATTCGTGGAATCAGCGTAAGAAAATGGTTAAAATCAATTTTTCGTCTGAGCTTCTATATTATATATATATATATATATATATATATATATATATAATATATAATATATATATATATAATATATAATTATATATAAATAATATATAATATATATATATATATTATATATAGGTTAGTGTCTAAAGCTGACATCATGTAACTAGAGAACAACAGCACCTACAGTAAGGCATACACATTGTTGCATATGCATGGCACAGAAAAAAAAGACTTTGACCGCAAAAAAATAGGGCGCCAGAGTGTTAGGGGTGTTTAAATAACGAATACCCTAGGGTAGACCGCCCCGATATCAGATGTCGGGGTCGGTCTCTCGGCCTCTAGGCTGACTACGGTGGCGGATAATCCCCCCCTCCGGGATGGTCCCGGAACCCCCGCTCTTGGTTCTTGGGTGCGTCGCGGGGTCCTCCGACCATCCCCTCCGGGGGATGAAACGTCCCCCCCTCTGTCCCCCATCGGCTCGGACCCCCTAAAAAGGGTAAACTCCTTTTTAGGGGGCTCGAGGCCCTATTATGCCATGATATATATATATAATATATATATATATATATATAATATATATATAACGTCCG
>JABUQX010062634.1:0-25982 GCA_015478945.1 Trachelipus rathkii | reverse complement strand
ATTATATATATATATTATATATATATATTATATATCCTCCTATTCCCAGAAATGGTTGTGAGGGTTTTGTTATTAATAATATGATTCAAGTCGAAAGGAAATCCCCCCCCCCATTTACTCAGTGAGAAATCGTCGCAATCAAAAAATCCCAACTATTGCTTCACGAGACGGGGACGGACCCTCCACTGTTGTATTTCGTCAATGTGGGTTTCATCTCTTGGCTGGGCCACAACATACCCCCTCACAAAAACCCTGGCTATTCACTCCTGTATTTTGCACTTTTTCCGTCCCACCTCTTGACAACTCACATTATCTCTCTTCAGGCCATCCCTAATGATTCAATAACGTTTATCTTCGGTCTCCCAGTCGGTCAATTCCCAGCACACCACTATACATCCGCTTAAACCAACCGACTATCATCCAACTTTCCACATGACCAAACTATTTCAATGTTACTTTCATTTATACTCTCATTTACCCCTTTCTTAACACACACAACTCTCTAGACGTTCATACGTTCGTAGTTATCTCTATTTGCGCCCATCTTCACACCATACAATCCCATAATGCGCTTCATTTCTCATTTAATCAATTCTCTCACACTAACACGGCCCTAAGATTTCCTCCGAACACTTTGTTACCTTAAAAATATTACCGCCTGTCTAGACCCATTTATTTCACTACTATACATTAATACAGGTAACGAACAACACCTCATTCCAAAACCCCTAGCGCACTAAAGACTTAGTCCCTTTACGCAATTCACCAAAGATTTAATTGCTCCAGCCAACCTTCCTACCATTCACAACTTCCTACTACACTCGCATCATCCGTTCCTTATCATCCAACATAATATCTAATTTTAAAATCAGATACTTGTTCCAGTTGCACACCATCTAACACGACCACACCGCCGAATCTTTTCACTCACTACCCGTAACCTCATTCTTATTATACATGTTACTTTCAAACCCCTCCTTTTTAACACCCTCAAACCCCTCTACCATTTCTCTCAAACTCTCTTCAGGCTCACCCACACAAACCAAATCAACCGCAAAATAAGCGAAGCACCACCATTTTTCTTCCATTCTTCCATCATTCTAACATCGTTACCGTCATTTCACCTCTCAATTATTTCATAAAAACTAACATCCAATATACAAATTGAATAGCGAAGGAGACATAACACATCCTGGCCTCACTCCTTATTAATATTAAATCAATCACGTTCGACTCCATTTATCTTCACACGCTTCACTATCATGAAAGCTTACACCAGCACCATATATCAGTAACACCTGCTTAGAGCTTCCCATTAATCCTATATACACCGTTTGCAAATCATGAAACTAAATACAATTTCTTCTTCTCCGCCTTCCTTTCCTCAATCATTTTTTCAATGTTAAAGATTTTATGCCACACATCCTCTACCTTTTCAACGACCTTATTCTTCACAACAGTTCAGTCATTCAGTCACTTGGACTCACTTTTCATCAAAATTACAGCATATATCTTCCCACAGCACTCAAAAAACTAATTACCCTATAATTCCTAGTTACCCTTATTATAAGGATACTATTACTTCTCACCTCCAAATCCCTCGGAACTAACCCTCCAAAAATGCTCTTGTTACACCAACTTCCAAATCAATCAAATCACCATTTTACCAGTAACTTCATATATGTATTAGTAAAGATATATATTATAATATATATATATATATATATATACTATATTATATATATATATATATTATAAATATATATATATATATATATAACTATATATATAATATAATATAGTATATATATATAATATATATAGTATATATATATATATATATATATATATATATATATATATATCTACTTGTTATATTTTGTTATATTTTTATGCTTAAAAAATCATAAAAAGTCAAAAAGGAAAAAATTAAAAAATCAAACTTAAAAAGGAAAACATCATATACTGTGTTTTCATTCTACACTATGAAAATGATATTTGCTTCTCACCGACCCAAAATATTAGAAGAAGAGAAAAGCAATATTGCAGGGACAAGAAAGATTTTGCTGATCAAATCAAAATGATAGGAGTGTGGTATTACGGGGCTTGGAAATAGAGAAAGGATAACAGTAAAGCAAATACCAAAGAAAAGGAAAAGATAGGAGATACTTCAAGCAAATATAAGCAATCGCAGATACTCATAAAATATTGAAGCCTCAAAAACTGACTTTGTCTAAGTTAATTAAGAAGAAAAGGCAAAGTACAGAATTGAGCTTCAAGAAACAACAAGTAAGCGATCGAAAAGAATTAGGAACATCTAGGGATCAAAAGCTAAAAGATTTCACAAAGAAGGAAAGTAATGAGATGGAATCTAAGCAATTGACAATTCTTCAAGCAACTTGTACAATAATAAGGAAGCTATAGAAGAAACCATAGAAACTCCAATAACTTTACAAAAGAGCAAAGAATTCAGAGGAAAATAACTGAGGAATTCAAGCTATTGATGAGAGTTACAAATCCTCATGCAACCTTAATAATAATAGAGCAATGCAGCCCTACAAACTGAGCAACATTTAAGCAACCAAATATCTCATCTCTTCTGGAAAAAATCTCTATTCATCAGTAATTAAAGGCCAGTTTTAAGTTTAAATTGTTATAAAATAGCTGGTGTAAATGTGGAATGAATGTAAAAATAACATAAAAAAAGTAAAAGCTTAAAAAGTAAATACTAATTTTAAGGACAAAAAATAAAGAAATGTTCCCAAATAATATTTATTGTGAGTATTTCATTCATTTATAATTATGCATAATTATATATTATTTGTTTTTTTTGGTATTTAGTTTTGTAGTCTTATTATGTGATATTTCGATATACTTTTGTTCTAAACATGTTCCGTTCGACAGCATAAGTTTAAATAAATTATGAGCGAGCTGCAGTCTTAACTTTCACCTATTGATGAATTTAACAAAGTTCGTTCAATAAGAAGAAGATGCGGAAGTGATAATCAGATATGAGGAGCTCGAAAAAATCCTTAAATCATCGAGGTAATAGTAGTAAAAAGATATTGTTAAATAGAAAAAATAAATAAATAAATAAAACAAAAATGAAAAAGGTAAACTTATATATAAGACATATAAAAAATATTAATCTATTATATAAAGTTAACAAATACTACCCTTCCTTTGTTTTGTTTTTTATTTTTAAGATAAATTGAGGTTTGAGTGAAGTTTGAAGTTTTTAATATATAAAAAATGAGTAATTCTCAGAATAACTGATATCGGCTAAAATAGGCAACCTCACATTCTTGACCAGATTCTAAAAATGCCTTCAGAAAATCAGCAACGTCTAGCCATAAACTAAACCAAATTCTCAAAAATATGGTACAAACGTAACGAAAAACAGATTATACCGTTCGAACTCAAAAGCAGATGACCTTGATTTAAAATATTAGGTTGAAGAAACTAAAAATGCTTTAGTAAAATTAGTAGCTGATTCAAGATTAAGATAAAATTCAGCAGTGGCTTACTAAATTGAAGCCATTTAATGAATCTGAAAACTGATATTTCCAAATATTGAGAAATATGAGACCTTATCTACTGTTAGTAATATACAGGAGTTACAAATCAACTAAAGCTAATTATATCCAGTGTGACACTAGAAAGTTCAATATCAAAATCATTGACACTGATATAGAAAGAAATAAGGCACACCAAAAAATTTTGGGCAAAAAAGATCGAGAACAAGAGACTTAGACACTGTAACCGTCATAGAGTAGTTTATATAAAAAATTGGAAGAAAGCTTGAATACAAGTAGAACAAAGTGTAGAGAAGCCAATTTCAGTATTAGTGATAGCTCAGTAAACATGAGAATAAAATGAGCTTTTAGGAAACTAAAATAAAAAATAGAGTTAAACTATAATGAGGAGCTCCATACTGCACAATTTAAAAAGCAATTTAGAAATATGACACTAAAAATCCTTCACTATATGTTGAGACAGAGGTGTTTACAGAAGGGAGGGGATCCACCCCCAAAAATTTTTAAAAAAGATTATATCTCTAGTATTAAAACTAATATAGAAGACAAATTTAATAGTGAATAAATAACTTTATTATTTAATAAAGTCATAAGCATAGGTAAGTTGTTTGCATATTGATGAAAAATAAGCGATGTAAAAAGTAGTCGAAATCAAAAATTCAAAATTGGGGAAGAACAAAGTTCAGGGTTACAGCTATGTCAAAATGAAGATGAAATATTATGTGAAGATTTTATATGAAAACAACGATGACGATTCCCCTTGTATATTTTTGATCTATGGAGAGTTAAATTGTACTGCTGCGATTACAAATAGTTAAAAAAACTTCCATTTTAAACAGCGTTAAAATTGGCGATATCATGTAATAAAGTCTATAATGAAATAACCATAAATTTGTTGATAAGGATAAAAATTCTTAAATATCCATTATTTGAGCGAACTTGGTGCTACAAAGTAAACAAACCAATGTTACAAACGGAAAAGGTCAAGTAATTTCTACACTAAAGAAATAAAAATGATAATAATAATAATAATATAATAATAATAATAATAATAATAATAATAATAATTTAATAATAAGAATTAATATAATATATATAATATAATAATAATGATAATAATGATAATACTATTAATAATAAATTATTCATAATAATAATAATAATAATAATAATAATAATAATAATATAATAATAAATTAATAATAATAAAGGAAACAAGAAAATAATAAATAAACAAATAATAAAAATAATAATGATAAATATAATAAAAAAAATAGTTAAAAATAGTAAAAGTTTTAAATTTCACTTCCAAGGGTCTATATATTTATTTTTTATACATTATTGAGTTAATTATTTTATCTTTGTTCATTTTTACATCTACAATTCTTACTCTATTTAAATCATCTTTATAAACTTTTACTATTTTTCTTAAATTCCACATATTTAATTTACCTCTTCCTCTTATAACAAAAATTGGACCAAAGGCATCTATCCCAATGTTTGTAAAAGGAGGGATGTCACTTTCAAGTCTATCACTGGGCAAATCTCCCATCAAATGTTGAGTTGGCCATGTGTGAAGCTTTCTACAAATTATGCAGTCTTTCAGAATATTCTTAATAATTCTGTTTGCCCCAATGATGTAGTGCTTTTCTCTCAAAGCATTTAAAACTATTTGCTTTCCAAATGTCCATTAATTATATGGAAATGTCTTATTATAAGCACTGTGACATAATGTTTATTTGACAAAATAATTGGATGTTTAAAATCATATGGTACATCATTCAGGTGTTTATTCCTCCCACCTACGCTTATAAATTTTCCATTATCTACTACAAATGGTAGGAATTTTGCTAAAATGTTTCTTTTTGGTAAAGTCTCTTTCTTTTTTATTTTGTATTCGATATCATGGAACTCCTTATTTTGCACATATCTGTATATGAATTTTTCTGCATTTTTTAATTATGTGATTGTCAGAAGACCTTTATTCCAATTTTTCTTATGCAGACCTTCTTTAACTTTCAAAATCCATGCTACTTTTACTTTAAATTTCATCCAGTCTGAAACAGAATGTAGCAGTTTGTCTATTGCACTTTCTTGTAATTGTACAGCCATGACAGGTTTATTTTTTATAATTTCCTCATTTTCACAAATTTCACCATCTAATTTATGTTCCATATTTTGCTCTAGCCAATGAGCTTTGTCTTTGTACAAAAATTCTGGACCAGTGCTCCATTGTTTGGTGTTTAAAAACTCATTAACAGATAAACCTTTACTTGCTATGTCTTCTATACCCAGCTTGCCTGGTACATAATTCCAATGACTTGTATTTGTTTGTGATCTAATATAAAACACTCTATTATGAACAAATCTTTTAAATCTCTTAGACTCATTTCTTATATATTGCAATACAATTTCACTCTCTATCTAAAAATACTCATTGCTTATGTTCATTTCTAATTCATCCTTTAAAATTTGGTGGATGTTAACTGCCAATTTTGCTGCACTTAATTCAATTCTAGGGATAGTTAGCATCAAATTTTTATTTAATGATATCAATCTAGTTTCAGATAACACCAAAGAGAAATGTATTTCATCATTCTCTCCAATAAATCTTATATAAACTACTGCAGCGTATGAAATTTAAGAACCATCTGAGAAATAATGTAGTTCAATACTTTTATACTTTAAACAATTTGGATTATATGCCCTTGGTGTTTGAAAATCATTGAACTTATGAACATTACTTATCCATGTTATGTATCTTTTTAATATATCTGATGGGATTTGATCATCCCAATTTATCTTTTCATCACATAATTTTTGAAATATCTTCTTTGTTATCACAAGAACTGGCTAATAAATCCCATTGAGTCATATTGAAAATGTGCAACTAAGAATACCTCTCTTGTTTAATTCTTTATGCCGTATGTCTACTCTAGCCTTTATTAAAACATGTTCTTCCTCCCAGTTTAAACCTAATACTTTTTGTGAAGGTAGTTTATCCAAGGATAAGTTTATCACTTTAAAATCTTTGCTTAAGTCCTGATTATCAATATTTTCTAAAAAAAAAAAAAAAAATCCTTGAATTACTTGCTATTTCATGCAGATTGAACCCACTGATTTTTAAAATTTCTTTTACTTCTTTGTAAACTTTTATAGCTTCATTTTCTGACTTCACAGATCTCAAACAATCATCAACATAAAAATTTCTAAGGATGGTGTCTTTGGCTAAATCACTAAATTTTTCTACTTCACTTGCCTTTGTAGTTTGCTTTAAAATATAATTTGCCATTGAAGGCGAACTTACACTTCCAAACAGGGATGGCATTTTTGGTGATTTTTTTGAATTTTTTAAAAAAAATCAACGGTCTTGATAGAGTATGTCAGAAATATAATTTTCAGGTTACAAATTATATATCGCGTGACGTTACGAATCTGAAAAAAAAAAAAAAATCAAAAAATCAAAAAAATCACAAATTGATTTTTTTTTAAAAAATCAAAAAAATCACCAAAAATGCCATCCCTGCTTCCAAATATGTGAACTTTAAATCTATATTCCTCTGAAGCATTATTTAAATTTCCATTTGTGGACCATAAGAAGCGCTGATAGTCTTTATCTTTATTAAGCACTTGGATTTGATAAAACATTTTCTCTATATCTGCTATAAAGGCATATTTCTCTTGCCTAAATTTTAAAAGTATTCCTTGCAAGTTAGAAATATTATCAGGACCAGTCAGTAAACTATTGTTTAAAGAAATACCATTATATGTTAAAGCTGCATTAAATACTACTCTCAATTTTTTTGTGGATGAATAACACTGTGATGATTCAAATGAAACCTCTCAGTGTTTAATTCATCTTTCTTTACATTTTCTGCAAAATTGAGTTTCAGCATTTCATTTATATTATCATTATATTTTGCAAAATATTTTTTATATTTCAAAAATTTACTTTTCAATGAGTATAATCTAGCTAAAGCTTAGTTTTTGTTATTAGGAAAATGCTGATTTTCATTTTTCAATGGTAAACCTACTTGAAATTTACCTGTGGTTGTTCTATGCAATGTATTTTCAACCATTTCTTTCCACTTTAGATCTTCAACACTCTCATAAATCTGTTCTAGATTCTTTTCAGAAAACTCTCTCAAAATATATTTTTCCAGTCAGTTGTCATCTTTTTCTTGTATTTTTTTGGGTTTTGTGACATCTTAAATTCATGAATGCTGGAATTCCTTCTGGTGTTGAACCTTGCAAAACCCAGGCAAAAAGATACTTAACTGCAAAAGGATACTTATAAGGGCCTTCTACTACTTCTATTGGCTTTAAGAACTCACTTTGGTTCATTCCTATTAATAATCCTATTTTGGATTCAATGAAGTTGAAGGGAGTAGTTACATAACCATATTGGATGCCAATTAAGCCTAACGCGAAACGATCGATAACGCGGAGTTAATCCTCCCTCCTTCAGCCTCCCTCCCTTTTCTTCCCTCTACTAAAGAAGAAAAACCGAAGGTTTTTTAAAAAAAAAAAAAAAAAAATAATAATAAATAATAAATAAATAATAAATAAATAATAATTAAATAAATAATAAATAAATAAATAAATAAATTAATAAATAAATAAATTAATTAATTAATAAAAAAAAAAAAAAAAAAAAAAAAAAAAAAAAAAAAAAAAAAATTAAAAAAAAAAAAAATAAAAATAAAATGAAAATGGTATATGGTTTATATATATATATATATATATATATATATATATATAAGGTATGGTATGAAAGTATATATATATATATATATATATATATATATATATATATATATATATATATATATATATATATATATATATATATATTTATATATATATATATATATATATATATATATATATATATATATATATATATATATATATATATATATACCCCAAAGAGGGGGGGTCTCCAGCCCCCAAAACCTAAAATATTGACGTAGAAGGCTGAAACTTGGTATACACCCTTCATATAAGGTACCCACATCATATATGGAGTTAAATAACCGTACACCCCAAAGGGGGGGTCTCCAGCCCCCAAAACCTGAAATATTGACATAGAACGACGAAACTTGGTATACACCCTTCATATAAGGTACCCACATCATATATGAAGTTAAATAACCGTACACCTCAGGCTCCGGTGCGGTGCCGAGTTAACAAACATTCGTATAACAACAATGTAGGTGTTCTTATATATGTTATCGAGTCTGTATTTCAAAAATAAAGGTTTCAGAGCCATCAAGATGTAAAAAAAATAAATAAAAAATAAATAATAAATTAAATTTCTTATTCTTTTTATGTTTATAACTAACAAATTTACGTTTTTACATACCCTAAAGCAGTAAATCAGTAAATCAAACCACCAAACCTACAATTCTTTCCAACCATGATCTGTTGATCTATTGATCTATTGATTCAGGTAATATTTTTACTAAAATTATCATGTTTTACATACCCTTAAGCAGTAAATCAGTAAATCAAACCATCCAACCACCTTCCGGTCAATCCGTGATCTATTGATCTATTGATCTATTGATCTATTGATCTTTTGATTTAGGTTATATTTTTACCAAAATTATCATGTTTTACATACCCTAAAGCAGTAAATCAGTAAATCAGTTAATCAAATCACCCATCCATCCCTTCATCCATGATCTATTGATCTATTGATCTATCGATTCAAGTCATATTTTTTTTATAACATAACACAAAAACTTTTATTTATTTTTGTTTTCTTTTCTTTAAACATTTTTGTTTTTACTAAAAACTTTATTCTTTTTATGTTCATAATTTTAAAATTGTATTTACATAATCGAGCAGTAAATCAGTAAATCAGTTAACCAACCACCCACTCTATCAAACCACCCACTATTGATCTATTGATCTATTGATTCAAGTCATATTTTGTATAACAAAACAAAACTTTTATACTTTTTATGTTTATAACTTAAAAAAATTGTATTTTTACATAACCTAAAGCAGTAAATCAGTAAATCAGTAAATCAGTAAAGTAAATCAGTAAATCAGTAAATCAAAGTACCATCCAGCCACCCTCCTACCCTTCCATGATCTATTGATTCAAGTCATATTTTGACTATCAAGTCATATTTTTTTATTAAAATTGTTATGTTTTACATACCCTAAGTCAGTAAATCAGTAAATCAGTAAATCAGTAAATCAAAGTACCATCCAGCCACCCTCCTACCCATTCATGATCTATTGATCTATTGATCTATTGATCTATTGATTCAAGTCATATTTTGTATAACATAACACAAAAACTTTTATTTATTTTGTTTTGTTTTCTTTAAACATTTTGTTTTACATAAAAATTTATTCTTTTTATGTTTATAACTTAAAATAATTTGCATTTTACATACCCTAAAGCAGTAAATCAGTAAATCAGTTAATCAAACTACCCTCCTACCCATCCATGATCTATTGATCTATTGATCTATTGATCTATTGATTAAAGTCATATTTTTTATTAAAATTGTTATGTTTTACATACCCTAAAACAGTAAATCAGTAAATCAGTTAATCAAACTACCCTCCTACCATTCCATGATCTATTGATCTATTGATCTACTGATTCAAGTCATATTTTGTATAACATAACAAAATAAATTCTTTTCTGTGGCTGTTGTTGTTGAAATGTTGGTATTTATTTATATTTTCAAAACATTCAACTATTTCGAAATGTTTTGTCTTCATTTTGTTGTTGTTGTTGTTGTTGTTGTTGTTGTTGTTGTTGTTGTTGTTGTTGTTGTTGTTGTTGTTGTTGTTGTTGTTGTTGTTGTTGTTGTTGTTGTTGTTGTTGTTAAATATATCAAACGTTCAAGTTAAATGAAAATATACAACGCTTTTTTCATTCATATCTCTAAAATATTAATGATAATTTTACATTAACATTATATTGAAAACTAAACAAAAATATATCTCATCCTAGCCTAACTGACATACAGCATTCATTAACAATGTAACTAAAATTTAATGCAAGTTTCAACTAACCAGAATGGATGAAAAAATGGTTCAGATGATTCTCCACGAATACAAAATTTTCAATGCTGAGGTGCAGTTATTATTATGATTATTATTATTATTATTATTATTATTATTATTATTATTATTATTATTATTATTATTATTATTATTATTATTATTATTATTCCAATATAAAGCTAAATTTTCCTCAGATATTCTTTCGGTATGAGCATGTTTACGAGATTATTCATACTTTAAGAATATATAAAAATAAACATTTTAAATAATATTATTAGTGTTTGTTAATGTTTGGTAATTTGAAATGAGTTTATATTATTATTATTATTATTACTATATTATGCATCTTATAGTTATGCTAATTTCCGATCTAAATTCTTTGGGTAAAGGGAACAAGAAGCATCAATTTGTGCCAAAAAAAGCATATATAATCGCCATAAGGGAACTTACTTGGAATTTTAAAAATTCGTCCCAACCAGAAATAGAAAAAAAATAATGTCGTACGTAAATGCAATTTCATTATTCAATTAGTTATGGACATACTGTAAGGAGCCGCTGTTATACGCCTTAATTGGCGTTATTTTTTTTTTATTTCTGGTGGAAAAAAATTTCTAAGGGAACGATCAATTTAAATTTTTGGCGAAAGGCCATAATAAGGGAACGGTTTTTTCGTTCATACCTTACCCAAAGGGGGACACTGGGTAGGTCTTTTTTTCGAAAGTTTTTGAAATTGTCCCGGAACCCCCGTACCCGGTTAAAACTTAATGAGATACCTAAGGACCCTACGATGTTTTAGTTTTCGATATCTCAATTATTCCAGGGTTATGTGCAGTGTTCCGCCACGTTTATTTGTGGTTTCTAAGTTCATTTTGTCGATGTTGGTCTGTTTCGATAAAATCGATCGAATTTTTAGGAAAAGAAAAAAAGCTAAAGATCGAACTTCGGCCGAAAAAACTGATTTTAACGAGAACTGACCCCCTCCAGAAACGCGCACCTCCAAGAACTTGCACTTCAACGAACCCGGCGCCCTCCAAACACGCGCCCCCAGACCGCACTCCAGAACCGCACGTCGACCGATGTTCTAGACCGCGCATTCCAGACCACGCACCCCAGACCACGCAGTCCAGAACGCACGTTCTGAACCGCGCTCCTCCAGACGCGCACCCCAGAACCGATTCACGTTCCGTTCCACTATTATCCCCAAATGGCGTTTTAAATTTGTTTGCGTTTCTAAGTTATTTTAGTCGATGTTGGTCATGGTTCGATAAAAAATCGATCGTTTTTAGGAAAAGAAAAAGTAAAGAGTGCATTTTGGGACAATTAGAAGTAAAGAGTGCTTTTTGGGACAAGAACCGCGCACCGCGTCCAGACGCGCACCCTCAGAACCGCACCTTCCAGAAACACACGCTCCAGAACCGCATGTTCTGAACGCCGCATCTCCGAACCACGCACCTCCAGAACCACGACGCTCCGAACCGCCGTTCTAGAACCGGCTCCCTCGAACCGCCACCTCCAGAACCGTTTTCACGTTCCGTCTCCACATTATCCGCATATAACATGGACGATTTAAATTTTGGTTTGCTAGTTCATTTTGTCGATGTTGGTCAGAATTCGATAAAATCATCGAATTTTTAGAAAGAAAGAAAGTAAGATCTTGAACTGCGCGAAAAAACTGAATTTTAACGAGAACCGCGCACCCTCAACCGCGCTACCTCCAGAACCGCGCACCTCCAGAACCGCGCACCTCCAGACCGCCACTTCAGATACACGCACGCTTCACGAACCGCAATGTTCACTAGAACGCGCGCAAATCATCCAGAACCACGCATTCCGGCAGACCACGCACGCGTCCTCGGTGATGTGCTGTGGTGTTTGTGAACTCTCGTTCTTCTCGGAATCTCGGTGCGGCGTTGGTCTCGTTCGCAAAAGTCCGTGGTGTTCCCTGTGTCTTCTCTCTGTTGTGTCTGTGTGCTTCTGAGTATACTTGTCAATTTTATTGTGTGGTTGTTTATTTGTCATCTCTGCCTCTCTCCACTATTAATTCCGCAATAAGATGGACGTTTAAATTTGTGGTTTCTAAGTTCATTTTGTCGATGTTGGTCTGTTTCGATAAAAAATCGATCGAATTTTTAGGAAAAGAAAAAAGGATAAAGGATCGAACTGCGAAAAAAAACTAATTAACGGAACCGCGCAACCCTCCGAACCGGCCCTCCAGAACCGCGCACCCTCCAAAACTTGCACGTTTCAGAACGCCGCGCTACCAGAACCACTCGCCTCCAGAACCACGCGCCTCCAGAACCGCGCACCTCTAGACTGCTCACGTTTCCCGTATCATCTTTTATCCTATAAATAGACGTTATTAAATTTGGGTTCTACTAGTTATTTTGTCGATTGTGGTCTGTTTCGATAAAATCGGATGTTTACACCCACCCCACAAACCACACAAATCAAAATTTATCTCAGGCGAAAGAGAAAGTGAAGATCGACCTCGCAGAAAAAACTGAATTTTAACGAGAACTGACCCGCTTCCAGAACCGCGCACCCTCCAGGAACCGCGCCCCTCCAGAACCACCGCGCCCTCCAGAACCGGCGCGCCTCCAGAACCGCTCATGTTCTATCCTTCCACTATTATCCGATGCTTAGCAACTTCTCCAATTTTGGTTTCTAAGTTCAATTTCTTTTCTTTTCCTATTATTAATTTAAAGTTTACAGCTCCGATCTTCCACGAACTGATTGTTCTCTATTGCTTCTCGCTTGGCTGCTCGTAACGGAGCAAGTTTCTACTGAGCGAAACTAACCTCGTTTATCCCGGGCATAGTCCAGATACCGCGCTCGTTCCCCGTTACGTCGACAGCGTTCCCCCGTCAATAACACCAAGCTCTGAACGGAAGGTTGCTTAGGCCTTATGTGTTAAGACCAATTTCGTAAATAATAATATATTTTAAAAATCTTCTTTAATTGCTATACCTTTCGAGAGTTTTTTAGAAAATCTTTTTTAATCATTATGGCTTGTAATACACCCCGCACGGACCCTAAAATACAAGAAACTCTCAGTACGATTCAAAGTACCGTGAGAGAGTTTCAATACACGGTGAACATGAAAGAAAATAATTTGAAGGAAAATTTTAAAACCCTCATCTGTTTATCTCCATCTTTAGTTGAAAGAAATTCAATTTCGAGTATAAATGAAATAAACAACTTGGATATAGCCCGATGGTTATTTTTTAGTGAAAGGGCCATGAGAAATTTTATTGAACGTAACAAAATTTCAATTTTACATTTAACGTTGGTACATTTTAAAAACCAAAATAGCAAATATGAAAAATGCAAAAATAGAAGATTAAACGAGAACACAATTCGACATTCGTAAGAATTATACGGAAATACCGAAATTTTTAGGTCATTTTCAGATGATATTTACGAGATAGTTGTAACTCATTCTCATTCAATTTGGCTTCCTGGGTTTAATTAGTGAATCGACCGAACGAGAATGAAATAGACTTAACAGAAGCCAAAAAAAATCGATAGTTGGTAACTCATTCTCTTCCAATTTATGCTTATCGGTTCGAAAGTTGTAAAACCGAAAAATCGAAGTTGTAAGAAATCAAATCTATCATACTAGAATAATCAAAAGGTTACAAATAGTCAACGTAGTAAGATCTACAACATACTTTAATTCAACCGTTAGGTCATTACAAGTTTTGAAAATAAAGCCTGTCATTATGGCCATCTTACACTCTGGAAATCTCCGATTTAAATTCTTTGTCGGAGTAAAAAAAGGAAGCAAGAAGATAATTGTGCCAAAAAAACGCATAAGATAACGCACTAAAGGGAACGTATTACCTTAGTGAATCTTTAAAAATTCGCATAGAAAAAAAAATTAATGGATCGTACGATAAATGCAAGATTTCAAATCTATCCAATTAAGTTAATGAACCGACTGTAACGGAGGCACGTAGTTTACCGGCCAATTCCGTAATAATTTTTTTTTAATTGTTTAGCGAAAAAATTCTCTAAGGAACGATCAATTTAAATTTTTGGCGAAAAGCCATAATAAAGGGAACAGTTTTTTCTAAATATATATCCATCACCTCTCTCAGAGGGAACACTTAGGGTTTTTTTCCGGGGAAATTTGAAACTTGGTCCCAGAACCCCCCCAGTCTACCCCCGTTTGTGCTTTATAGTAGGCTGAGTAAGTCAATAAAGTTACTTTTAGTTTGTAACGATATCTCAAATTATTTCCTGGGTTATTGCCACAAGTTGTTGCGCCATGTTTGATTTTTTTGATTTTCTTTCAGCACCAAAATTGAAATTTTAGAAATATATTTTATTGTATTCTTTCAAAAAAAAACGTTTACAAAATTACCATTTTTGAGGAAAAATATCTTTCGGTACGTGAGTAAGGGCGCAGGTTACAGTTGTTGTAATATTAACGATGGCTGCATGGCATCTTCGTTAAAAAGAGAGAAATCGACCGAATGCAGAATTGAGCTTAGACTTTAAGCCGTTAAGCCGAGAAGTCAGAATAGTTGATAATCATTCCTCATTCAATTTGCGCTATCCTGGGTTTAATTAGTGAATCGACCGAACGAGAATGAGATAGACTTAGCAGAAGCCAAAAAAAAATCGATCGGCTGTAACTCATTCTCATTCAATTTTGCTCTTTTCGGTCTCAAAGTGTGTAAACCGAAAATCGTAAGTTGTAAGAATATTCAAAATCTATCTACTTAGATAATCAAAAGGTAGTACAAAATAGTACAACGTAAGTAAATCTACCAACATTTACTGTTATTCAACCTGTTAGGTCATACAAGTTTGAAAAATATAAGCCTGTCAATATTATGGATCTTACACTGTCTGGAAGATTTCCGATCTAAACTTCTTTGTGATGGTAAAGGGAAACAGAAAGATCAAATTTAATGTAGCCAAAAAACGCATAATATAAATCGCACTAAAGGCGGACGTTACCTTAGTGACTTTTAAAAATTCGTAGAAAAAAAAATAATGGGCATCCGTAAATGCAATTTCAATCTATCAATTAGTTATGACCTACTTTAAGGGGGCACGCTAGTTACGGCCTAAATTCCGTTATTTTCTTTTTTATTTCTGGTGGAAAAATTCTAAGGGAACGATCAATTAATTTTTGGCGAAAGCCATAATATAAAGGGAACGGTTTTGCGCTTCATCACCCTTACCAAAGGGGAAACACTTGAGGTTTTTTTCCGGAAATATTTGAAACTTGTACCAGGAACCCCCCGTACCCCTTAAACTTATGAGGAGTACCTAAGGACCCTACGACTGGATTTTGTTTTTCGATATCTCAACTTATTCCTGGGTTATTGCCACGTGTTGCCGCCATGTTTAGATTTTTGATTTCTTTAGCACCAAATTGGCCATTTCCAATATATTTATTTCATTTTTCAAAAAAAGTTACAAATTACCATTTTTAGAGGAAAATATCTTTCCAGGTACGTGAAGTAAGGGGCTGCAGGTCATACAGTTTTGAATATATAAACATGGCAGCATGGCATCTTCGTTAAAAAGAGAGAAATCGACCGAATGAGAATGAGTTAGACTTAGCCGAAGCCGAGAAGTCGATAGTTGTAACTCATTCTCATTCAATTTGGCTTCCTGGGTTTAATTAGTGAATCGACCGAACGAGAATGAGATAGACTTAGCAGAAGCCAAAAAAAATCGATAGTTGTAACTCATTCTCATTCAATTTTGCTTTCGGTCTCGAAAGTTGTAACCGAAAAATCGATAGTTGTAAGAAATCAAAATCTATCATACTTAGAATAATCAAAAGGTTACAAATAGTACAACGTAGTAAGATCTACAACATACTTTAATTTCAACCTGTTAGGTCATACAAGTTTGAAAATATAAGCCTGTCAATATTATGGCATCTTACACTTCTGGAAATTTCCGATCTAAATTCTTTGTGAGTAAAGGGAACAAGAAGATCAAATTTGTGCCAAAAAAACGCATAATATAATCGCACTAAAGTGGAACGTTACCTTGTTTGATTTTAAGAATTGAAGAAATAAAGAGCGAGTCGTACAGTAATGCAATGCAATTCTATCCATTTAGTATGACCTACATGTAGAGGGGCACCCTAGTTTACGCCTAAATTTCCGTTTATTTTTTTTTTATTTCGTGGTGGAAAAATTTCTAAAGGAACATCATTTAAATTTTTGGCGAAAAGCCATAATAAAGGCGCGTCCACTAGCATCACACTTACCCAAAGGGGTGGAAACTTGAATTTCCTTGGACGAAATTTTGAAACTTGTCCCAGGAACCCCCCGTACCCCTTAAACTTATGAGGAGTACCTAAGGAACCCTACGACTGATTTTAGTTTTACGAAATCTCAAATTATTGCTGGGTTATTGCCACGTGTTGCCGCCACGTTTATATTGTGGTTTGTAAGTTCCTTTTCGTCGATGTTGGTCTGTTTCGATAAAAAACGATCGAATTTTTAGGAAAAGAAAAAAAGTAAAGATCGAACTTCGCGAAAAAACTGAATTTTAACGAGAACTGACCCCCTTCCAGAACCGCGCACGCTCCAGAACTGCACGTTCAAGAACCGCGCGCCCTCCAGAACCACGCGCCCTCCAGAACCACGCGCCCTCCAGAACCGCACCTTCCAGAACCACGCACGCTCCAGAACCGCATGTTCTAGAACCGCGCAATCTCCAGAACCACGCACCCTCCAGAACCACGCACGCTCCAGAACCGCACGTTCTAGAACCGCGCTCCCTCCAGAACCGCGCACCCTCCAGAACCGTTCACGTTCCCCGTCTCCACTATTATCCGCATAAATGGACGTTTTAAATTTGTGGTTTCTAAGTTCATTTTGTCGATGTTGGTCTGTTTCGATAAAAATCGATCGAATTTTTAGGAAAAGAAAAAAAGTAAAGATCGAACCTCGCGAAAAAACTGAATTTTAACGAGAACCGCGCACCCTCCAGAACCGCGCACCCTCCAGAACCGCGCACCCTCCAGAACCGCACCTTCCAGAACCACGCACGCTCCAGAACCGCATGTTCTAGAACCGCGCAATCTCCAGAACCACGCACCCTCCAGAACCACGCACGCTCCAGAACCGCACGTTCTAGAACCGCGCTCCCTCCAGAACCGCGCACCCTCCAGAACCGTTCACGTTCCCCGTCTCCACTATTATCCGCATAAATGGACGTTTTAAATTTGTGGTTTCTAAGTTCATTTTGTCGATGTTGGTCTGTTTCGATAAAAATCGATCGAATTTTTAGGAAAAGAAAAAAAGTAAAGATCGAACCTCGCGAAAAAACTGAATTTTAACGAGAACCGCGCACCCTCCAGAACCGCGCACCCTCCAGAACCGCGCACCCTCCAGAACCGCGCACCCTCCAGAACCGCACCTTCCAGAACCACGCACGCTCCAGAACCGCATGTTCTAGAACCGCGCAATCTCCAGAACCACGCACCCTCCAGAACCACGCACGCTCCAGAACCGCACGTTCTAGAACCGCGCTCCCTCCAGAACCGCGCACCCTCCAGAACCGTTCACGTTCCCCGTCTCCACTATTATCCGCATAAATGGACGTTTTAAACTTGTGGTTTCTAGTTCCCCGTCTCCACTATTATCCGCATAAATGGACGTTTTAAATTTGTGGTTTCTAAGTTCATTTTGTCGATGTTGGTCTGTTTCGATAAAAATCGATCGAATTTTTAGGAAAAGAAAAAAAGTAAAGATCGAACCTCGCGAAAAAACTGAATTTTAACGAGAACCGCGCACCCTCCAGAACCGCGCACCCTCCAGAACCGCGCACCCTCCAGAACTGCACGTTCAAGAACCGCGCGCCCTCCAGAACCACTCGCCCTCCAGAACCACGCGCCCTCCAGAACCGCGCACCCTCTAGAACTGCTCACGTTCCCCGTCTCCACTATTACGCATAAATAGACGTTTTAAATTTGTGGTTTCTAAGTTGATTTTGTCGATGTTGGTCTGTTTCGATAAAAATCGATCGAATTTTTAGGAAAAGAGAAAAGTGAAGATCGAACCTCGCGAAAAAACTGAATTTTAACGAGAACTGACCCGCTTCCAGAACCGCGCACCCTCCAGAACCGCGCGCCCTCCAGAACCACGCGCCCTCCAGAACCGCGCGCCCTCCAGAACCGCTCACGTTCCCCGTCTCCACTATTATCCGCATATGCGACGTTTTAAATTTGTGGTTTCTAAGTTCATTTTTCTTCTTCTTTTCCTATTATTAATTTTAAAGTTTACGCTCCGATCTTCGCACGAACTATTGTTACTCTTTGCTTCTCGCTTTGGCTTGCTCGTAACGGAGCAAGGCTTTTCTATTGAGCGAAAACTAACCCTCGTTCATATCCGGGCATTGTCCAGATCCGCGCTCGTTCCCCCGTTTCACGTCGACACGTTCCCCGTCAATAACACCAAGCTCTGAACGGAAGGTTGCTTAGGCCTTATGTGTTAAGACCAATTTCGTAAATAATAATATATTTTAAAAATCTTCTTTAATTGCTATACCTTTCGAGAGTTTTTTAGAAAATCTTTTTTAATCATTATGGCTTGTAATACACCCCGCACGGACCCTAAAATACAAGAAACTCTCAGTACGATTCAAAGTACCGTGAGAGAGTTTCAATACACGGTGAACATGAAAGAAAATAATTTGAAGGAAAATTTTAAAACCCTCATCTGTTTATCTCCATCTTTAGTTGAAAGAAATTCAATTTCGAGTATAAATGAAATAAACAACTTGGATATAGCCCGATGGTTATTTTTTAGTGAAAGGGCCATGAGAAATTTTATTGAACGTAACAAAATTTCAATTTTACATTTAACGTTGGTACATTTTAAAAACCAAAATAGCAAATATGAAAAATGCAAAAATAGAAGATTAAACGAGAACACAATTCGACATTCGTATGAATTATACGGGAATACCGAAATTTTTAGGTCATTTTCAGATGATATTTACGAGATAGTTGTAACTCTCTCATTCAATTTGGCTTCCTGGGTTTAATTAGTGAATCGACCGAACGAGAATGGAAAATAGATTAACAGAAGCCAAAAAAAAATCGATAGTTGTAACTCATTCTCATTCAATTTTGCTTTCGGTCTCGAAAGTTGTAACCGAAAAATCGATAGTTGTAAGAAATCAAAATCTATCATACTTAGAATAATCAAAAGGTTACAAATAGTACAACGTAGTAAGATCTACAACATACTTTAATTTCAACCTGTTAGGTCATACAGTTTGAAAATATAGCCTGTCATATTTGGCATTTAACACTTCTGGAAATTTGCCGATCTAAATTCTTGTGAACAACACAAAGAATAATACAACAAAGCGAACGAAGAGATCAAATTTGAACTGCCAAAAAAACGCATAATAATCGCCATATTTTCATTTCTTATCCTTGTTGATTTTTTAAAAATCGTAGAAAAAAAAATAAATGGTCGTACGTAAATGCAATTTCAATCTATCAATTAGTTGACCTACGTAGGGGCACGCTAAGTTTACGGCTAAATTCCGTTATTTTTTTTTATTTCGTATGGAAAAATTTCTAAAGGGAACGATCAATTTAAATTTTTGGCGAAAAACCATATAAACGGTTTCTTCTTCCATCACATTCAAAAGGGGAACACTTAGGGTTTTTCCGGAAATTTTTGAAACTTGTCCCAGGACCCCGATCCCCCTTAAATTATGAGGAGTACCTAAGGGGAACCCTACGATGATTTTAGTTATTGCGATATTCTCAAATCTATCCGGGTTATTGCCACGATGTTGCAGCCATGTTTTTAGATGTTTGATTCTTTGATAGCCACCAAATTGGCCATTTCCGATATTATTTATTTATTTTCAAAACAGTTACAAATTACCATTTTTTAGAGGAAAATATCTTTCAAGGTACGTGAAGTAAAGGGGCTGCAGATCGTACAGTTTTGAATATATAAACATGGCTGCATGGCATCTTCGTTAAAAAGAGAGATCGACCGAATGAGAATGATTTAGACTTAGCCGAAGCCGAGAAGTCATATGTAAACTTTCGATTCTCATTCAATTTGGCTTTCTGGGTTTAATTAGTGAATCGACCGAACGAGAATGAGATAGACTTAGCAGAAGCCAAAAAAAAAAATCGATAGTTGTAACTCATTTCTCATTTCAATTTTTGCTTTCGGTCTCCGAAAGTTTGTAACCTGAAAAATCGATAGTGTAAGAAATCAAATTCTATCATAACTATAGAATAGATCAAAGGTTCAAATAGTACAACGTAAGTAAGATCTAACAAATACTTTAAATTATCAACTGTTAGTCATACAATTTGAAATATAGCCTTCCAATATCTATGGCATCTTACACTCTGGTCCGATGGCTAAATTCTTTTGAGTAAGGGAACAAGGAGATCAAATTGATGCCAAAAAAACGCATTAATATAATCGCATAAAGGAACGTTTACCTTGTGAATTTTTAAATAATTCGATAGAAAAAAAAAATGGTCGTCCGTAAATGCAATTTCAATCTATCATTAGTTATGACCTACTGTAAGGAGGCACGCTAGTTTACGGCCTAAATTCCGTTATTTTTTTTATTTCTGGTGGAAAACATTTCTAAAGGGAACGATCAATTTTAAATTTTGCGCGAAGCCTAATTTAAAGGAAACGGTTTTTCGTATCCTCCCTTACCCAAAGGCTGGGAACACTTAGGGGTTTTTCCGGAATTTTGAACTTGTCCCAGGAACCTCGTACCCCCTTAAACTTTATGATGAGTCACCTAAGGGACCCTACGACTGATTATAGTTTTCGATATTCTAAAATTATTCCTGGGTATGCACGTGTTGCCGCCATGTTTAGATTTTTGATTTCTTTAGCACCAAATTTGGCCATTTCCGATTATTATTTTTTCAAATTTCATAATAAAGTTACGATTACCTTTTTTCGAGAGAAAATATCTTCCAGGTACGTTAAATAAAATTACATGTTACAGTCATTTCTGAAATATATAACATCAGGCAGCATGGCTCTCGTAAAAAAGAGGAAATGACCGAATGAGAATGAGTTAGACTTAGCCGAAGCCGAGAAGTTGATAGTTGTAACTCATTCTCAATTCAATTTGGTTCCTGGGATTAATTACTGAATCGACCGAACGAGAATGAGATAGACTTAGCAGAAGCCAAAAAAAATCGTATAGTTGTAACTCATTCTCACTTCAATTGCTTTCGGTCTCGAAGTTGTAACCGAAAAATCCGTTTAGTTGTAAGAAATTAAAAATCCTATCATACTTAGATATCAAAAGGGTACAAATAGTACCAAGTAGAAGATCTACAAACATTTCATGTAAGGTCATGACAAGTTTTGAAATATAAGCCTGTCTATTTGGCATCTAACTGGAGATTTCCGATCTGAAATTCTTTTGAGTATTGAACAAGATGACAAATTTGTGTGCCAAAAAAAACGCATAATATAATCGCACTAAAGGAAAAATTAAGTGAAATTTAAAATTCGAATAGAAAAAAAAAATAATGGTCGTACGTAAATGCACATTTTCAATCTATCAATAGTATGACTCTGCATAAGGAGGCATCGCTAGTTTACGGCCAAACCTAATTTCTACTCTGATTGTTTATGTTTTCTTCTTATATATAATAGAATTTATTTTCTCTAGGTGACACGTATGTTCAACGATGTACATTGTAAACTTCGATATAAGTAGGATAAACACACTCTTCCCATTTAATAAAATAAAATTACCTGACATATATTAAGGTAAATAAATTTTTAAAAATCATATAGTGTAAACATTGGAGATAAAAGTATTGATGTTGCAAAATCCATAGAATATAAATAAGAAAATCCTACTCTACAGATCTCATCATTTGTTCAGATTAGCATAAGCGACTTCAAATTGAGGATGGATCCGAAATGAGGAGGAAGTCTACAATACATAATCTATATATACCTAATTAAGGTTTGAAATGTTTGCTTTTCAGTAAATAATGATGAAAATTACTAAATATCAAGTAGAAAAACAATGAAGAGGAATGAAGGCACGGTTTTTCATGTACCATATATAACTAAGTGCTGAAATAGAACAAAAATATATTTACCCTACATATATAATATAACGGTATACTATTATATAATATATATATATATATATATAGTAGGAAATATTACATATTCTTATATATAATATATATATAGTAGGGTTATATCATTTTATCTGATTATACTATCTAGTAGAAATTTTTAGAAACTCATATTTATTGATTCACTCTAAGTGAAATATATACCACTATACCGGATATATATATATATAATATAATATACTCATCCTTATATATTATATACTTATATATATATATGATATATATAATGAGTAATATATTATATTATACCTTATAATTATTTTACTAACTAACTATGTATATATATATATATATATAATCTATGAATGTATTTTATAATATTATTTTTTTTTATTTTTCTTCTCTGTTATTTATATATTAATCCTATCAAATTAACATTGGTAAGTGTATGATTTATAATTATATATATGTACCATGTGTTTTGATACTATACGGTCATCCAACTTGTATTAATTTAGTATTTATACTGTATATATATATTATTATTCTAGTTATTATTAAGATATATAGGGGTTATATATATATATAAAATAATATATATTATGATATAATATAATATGTGAAGAAAAAAGGAAAAATAGAAAAATAATATATAGTAATATTGAATACTCGCGATATACTGATATTTAACTATATAGAGATATAGACCTACTATTACTTTCATACTAATGAATAATATATACCTGTACGCACTATGATGCGTTATCCTATGATATATATTACATATTACTGCTATTATTATATATTATAACGTTATTAAAAAAGTATATATAATAAAGTACTATATAGCGCCTACTATCATCCTCACAGAATAATCTAGAGTACGTCTTGCATATATACCTATCATTTAATATATATAAGTATCAACACGCTCAGTATACTATACTCATATCAAGAAGTATATTATATATCTCACTAATGAATATAGCCACCACGACTCATCTAGTACAAGAAGTAGCCTAGTATCATATAATATTGATCTATTAAGTATAATATATTATAATATGTGTATTCTTTGGGGTACTCTGTAAGATAATGAGACTAAGATAATACACTAGCACCTCTCAGGAAACCTAGTACGGCTATAATACGTAGTACATTACTCATATAATATACTAAGGTAATAATAATAATTATAATACCTCACGCATACTAAGTCTTTAGAATAATCCTACTAGCATCTATACTACTATCATACTATAGGAAATACCGCGCAAGTACTATCTACTAATATATATGTATTTACATCGTATTTTACCCTGTATACTCTTACTATATATATGGTATAATATTATATATTATATATTATATTCTATATATAACTTATATATATTTTATATCTCTAATTATATATAATATATATATTATTATAAATAATAGAACTTTATTAATATATTTATTACTGATTATATAGTAGTATTTATCTATAAGATCTATTTTGTTATACTCTATAACTTGTTTTGTTTTATTATAAATCTGTTATTTTAAACTGCAATAAGCTTGCGTATAAATATTATATATATATTATATATATATATATATAAAGATATCTGATTATAAAAATTTATATTATTTATTGGAAAAGAATCAAAATAAGTAAAGTTATTCGTATCCTCTCGCGATATAAAACTGAATTTATTAATAACTAGGACCGCGCATCTTCCAGAATCAGCGTACCCTCCAGAACCGCGCACCCCTCGCATATGAACCGCATCACTATTCCAGTATCACATACGCTCAGTCCAGAATCTCAGCTATAGTTATCTATTAGAACCGTACGTCTCTTACTAAATCTCTATCATGAACGTACGCATCCCTCCTCATACCTACGCACGCTCCTAGTGAACCCGACGTTTATTAGAATACCGTCTCGCTACCCTCCACTCATTAACCAGCTGACATACCTCCAGAATACCGTTATCGTTTCCCCCTCATACCACGTATTTAATATCCGCTTAATATAAAAATATGGATCGTTTTTAAATTTGTGGATTCTAAGTTTACATTATTTTCGAATGTATTGGTCTGTTTCGATAAAAATTCGACTTTATCTCGATAATTATTTATAGGTAAAAGATAAAATAAGTAATAAGAATATCTGAATACTCCTCTGTACGTAAACAAAAATAACTGATAATTTATAAACTGAAGAATACTACGCTCATGCTACTCCACTCCCAGAACGCGCACCACTCTAAGAGTCCTCTACCCAGGGCTAGTGATACTGATATGTCGCCTTCTCCTCCTATACCTTTGGCTCCTCCTCTTATTTACCAGAACCACGCACTAGCTCTCAGTACCGTATGTTCTAGAATATACCTACGCAATACTACCAGAACCAACGCACTCCTTTCAGAACCACGCACGCTCCTCAGTAACGCACGTTCTTTAGATATACCGTAGCTGTCCCTCCAGAATATACCTGCGCACCCTCCAGAACCGTTTTTAACGTTCCCCTAGTCTCTCAATTTATCTCGCAATATAATGGACGTTTTTAAGACTTGAGGTTTCTAGTTTCCCCGTCTCCACTCTCCTCATACCGGCACATTAAAATGGGACGTTTTTTAAATTTGTGGTTTCTTAATGTTACATTTTTATTACGTAATTGTTGGTCTTGTGAGGTTTCGATAAAAATTAGATCGGAATTTTTTTTTATTATTAAAAATAAATATATGTATAATATAATTATATATATTCTATTATTCGTATCAATGTATACTATGATAATATTTTAATGAATGAAACTGATCGCTCAACCCTTATACCAGAACCGCGCACCCTCACAGAACCGCGCACCCATCCAGATCATGCACTCAGTTCAAGAACTTACGTGCGTCGTATACCTCCAGAATACCTCCTCGCCCTTCTCATAGTGACCATATAGTCGCAGCCCTCCAGAACGGCTGCAACCCTATTTCTATAAAGAACTGCTCACGTTCCCGTCTATATTCACTCATCATTAATATTTATCTCGTATAAATTAGAACGTTTTAAATTGGTGGTATTTCTAAGATTAGATTTTTTCTCGATGTTTGTACTTTCTGAATATAAAAATCTGATCGAATTTTAGGAAAAGTAAGAAATGAAGATCTGTAATAATATACCTCGCGAAAACTTTTGAATTTTAACGAGAACTATGACCGCTTCTCAAATAACCGCGCACCATCCAGAAACGCGCGCCCTCCAGACCACGCGGCCCCAGAACCGCGCGCCCTTCTCAAGATACGCTCAGTTCCCCGTCTCCACTATTATCCGCA
>JABUQX010062633.1:15000-18377 GCA_015478945.1 Trachelipus rathkii | reverse complement strand
CGGTAGCCTTCGTTCAATCGTTTGGGTGTTTAACCGTTTTCAAATTTATCAAATGATACTTTGGGGTCTACGTTCGTTAATTCTGAGGTATGTGTTCAACTTTTTAAAATAAAAGTAACGCTTTAAAGAAGTATGTGTTATTATTGCGTTACTAGCATCGACTATGATTGAACTTAAACACTTAAAAGCATAAAAACATTTTAGAGATGCCACAAAAAATTAGAAAGGGAAAATGAATCGGGTTGATACTTTGGACAATAATAATATAATAATAATAATAATAATAATAATAATAATAATAATAATAATAATAATAATAATAAAAATAATAATAATAAAAATAATAATAATAATAATAATAATAATAATAATAATAATAATAATAATAATAATAATAATAATAATTTAGTGTAAACTTAATCAAAGAAATGTATACCATAATATAGGTGGCTCATTACCTCTATATATATGTATATAAAAAATAATATATATATATATATATATATATATATATATATATATATATATATATATATATATATATATATATATATATATATATATATATATATATATATATATATATATATATATATATATATATATATATATATATAAACATCTGAGTTTTAAAATAATGTAAGTGATAATTGCAATTTGAGAGAGAGAGGAGAGAGAGAGAGGGTCCATTCTTCAAGCATAATATTAGGGATGGATATATGTTGCTGACTTTCGTAATTGAGCAACAGAGTCGAAATTAATTCTGTCGTCATTTCCTTAATCACAGCAGTAGGCGAGGCATTTCTGGCATAACAACTTCTTCACTTGTCTTTCAATGTTAGCCATTTGGACAAAATTCACTATTCAAATAATAATAAAAACAAAATATAATGTTGTTGTTATATGTGTTTGATTATATATCAGTTCATAATAAAAGATTTATCTCATCTGGTCAGTCATCGCCGCATCAATAGATGACTGGACGCTTCGCCACTGATATATATATATATATATATATATATATATATATATATATATATATATATATATATTATAATATATATATATATATATATATATATCTTTACTATACTCTATATATATATATATATATATATATATATAAATATATATATATATATATATATATGACTAATATTCTATGATCAACAGGATAAATACAGACGATGACTGAAGTGATATTTGACGATAAATAAATGTAGCAATTATTATGTTCTTTACGTTATATGCAGTAGCAATTATAACATATGTATCGAATGTTTGATATTGATGATGACGATGTTTGTTTATGCTGTGCTGAAAAATGACATATTTATATATATATATATATATATATATATATATATACTGCTCCATATATATACTTTATATACCTCTACTGCTGCTATATATATATATATATATATATATATATTAATAAATAAAAAAATATTTCCTCATTTTCAGAAGGCAATTTTAAAGATAAAGAGCGACCAATCATAAGAAGTCGAGAGAGAGAGAGAGAGAGAGAGAGAGAGAGAGAGAATTTGAGAGAGAGAGAGAGAGAGAGAGAGAGAGAGAGAGAGAGAGAGGCAATCATAAAGGTGGTCCAGCAACCTCTCATTGTAGGACGCGACAAATAAAACGCTTTTTCTTAACATTATAAAATATGGCGATGCGTTTTCCCCGCCTCTTTTTGCGTTTTGCCGCTCCTTTTTTTCTTAACTTCAGCTTTTTATGTTATGTGCTGAAAAAAAGTGCTGATAACATACTCCCAATTTGAAGATGGCAGATATGGCATGAACAGAGTGATTATATACTTTATGTATATGTATTGTGCTGTGTGTTGTGTATGTGTTGTATGTGTAAACTGTCCTTATATCTATCAATCGGATTCATGACCTATTCTCTTTCGTTATTTATCGAAATTTTCTTATATTTTTAACCTCTATCTTCACTATATATATATATATATATATATATATCAGTGGTATTTTGGGGGTAGGCAAGTTGGCAACCTACTTGCTGTAGTGAAACTAAAAAATATTAAAGGATCAGCATATATATATATATATATATATATATGTAATAATAATATATATATATATATATTAATATCTTTATATATATATATATATATATATATATATATATATATATATATATATACAGTGGCGTATCCAGAAATTTTTTTCGGGGGGGGCCAGACAAAAATCGTTTCTTATATATATATATATATATATATATATATATATATATATATATATATATATATATATATATATATATATATAGTGTATATATATATATATATATATATATATATATATATATATATATATATATATATATATATATATATATATATATATATATATATATATATATATATATATATATATATATATATATATATATATATATATACTATATGTAGAGGAGGGCAAATCCAGTAAGTCTTTTATCTCCAATAATATTTCTCAAGTAGGTTTTCAGAAGTCTTAATGTTGAAAAGCTTCTTTCTACTGTAACAGTAGACATGGGTAAAATTGCCAGTATTTGCAACACGATGTAAATATTTGGAAATTGTGACTGCGAACAAGAAACTAGTCCGTCTCTTGCTGTTTTTGGACGATCTGTGCTGTGATGCCATTTCAACTTCCATAAATCTTCAATTGTGATTTCGAATCTTCCTTGTGAAATCAGTACACAATATTTACTATCTTGTTATGTTTTACGTGATGGGTGGCGATTCTGAGGAAAACCTCATTTCTTCATGATTTAAACCTCTCTCTAATGCTAATATTAAATCATCTAAAAATGGCATAAAAATGGATGTGCGATAATAAGTCTGTGGGTTGGAAGAAGGAATGTTGGGTATATGTTGCATTTTCTTTGATGGCTTCAAGTTTAGTTTTAACTAAAGGACTTACGAGATTTGTTCCTGACTGCGACGAATTATATAAAATTAATTTAACCTCTGCACTTTATATTAACAGATATGATGCTTAAAATTTTTTAGTGTCTAATAAATTTCGGGGGGGGCCATGGCCCCCCTGGCCCCCCCCTAAATACGCCACTGTATATATATATATATATATATATATATATATATATATATATATATATATATATATATATATATAGCATAGATATCCTTCAATCTTCATATATTTTTTACAGTTATCACCACCGCTGGACATTATCAAGAAGTGTTGCGATCGTTGGGATTTGTTCGACGATTCGCTGGTGGAACTTTGGAGCAGGCTGGCGGGAGGTCCCGTGGCAGGCATGAGTTGGAAGTTTGCTGGGCTTGGGGTGGCAGGAAAGAGCTCACAACGACTAGTCTGGAGTTGCTAACATCAACACAAAACTCA
>JABUQX010062633.1:0-10000 GCA_015478945.1 Trachelipus rathkii | reverse complement strand
TTCAAGAACTGGTACATTTGTGAACAAAGACTCTACATCAAGAGAGGCAAATATATTACATTTGCAGACTTCTATATGTCCAATCTGGAAAACAAAATCCTTCGTGAAACAAACAACTTTAACCCCGTATTTTACATAAGATATGTCGACGACACCCTCACTATCTTTAGGAACATAGATCATATACATCAGTTCATCAATAGAATTCAAGAGTTGTCATGCTTAAAATTTACATACGAAACTTAGGTTAATAATGCTATCTGTTTTTTAGACATTAAAATCAATATTAATTCTGACGGCTCAATATCTACAGGCATTCATGTCAAACCCACTGATAATGGTCTGTATATGAACTATGGGTCCTATTCACCGACTATTTACAAAGAATCTATCGTAAAAACTTTAGTTTACAGAGCATACAACCTATGTTCAACTTGGAAAACTTTTGATGAAGAAATTTGCCACATTAAGTAAAATTTAATTAACTGTGATCATCCACAATATTCAGTTGAAAATTTAATTAATAAAACCATACAAAATTATTTAATAAAGAAAGTAAAAATAATCAGGAAAATTCAATAAATTTCTTCTTCAAAACTTCTAATGCTATAGACTTCAATAAAGAAGAGAAGTGCCTTCGTAATATTTTGAACTCTCACCTCAAAACTAAAGACACCTCAAAAATTAAAGTCAGACTATACCATAAATCCAAACAACTGTCATCTTCCTTTAGCACAAGAGATGCTTTGACCGACAACCATCACGTTGTGTACCAATTTAACTGCCCTGAGTCAGACTGTACGTCAACATATATTGGTTACACGACGGACAGGGCATATCAACATCGCTACAGTCCCAGCAAAATCTTTGAACATTTCAAAACGGCACATGGTCAATCAACTATTAGCAATATTTCTAAACACTTCACAATATTATACGGATCATGTGAAGTCCAGAAACTTAAAACACGCAGACCAGACATTAACATAAAATTTAATGTATTATCTGTTAGACTAAATATCATTTGATTTAATTATTATATATTAATTTAAGACTCATTCGCTCACAAGAATTAATCCTCTGAAGATGTCTCAAGTTTAGAGACGAAACGCGTCGGGAAATGTAAATAAATATATCTTCTTCTTCTCATGTAAATTGTTTTCAAAGATTATTTTAAGAAAATTAAACTATGTACAGAAATAACTATTTAGAAACTTGGAAATAAAATCAAAAACTTTTATAAAATCAAAGGCTGATATTGAATTCCTATATTATTATTATTATTATTATTATTATTATATTTTTATTGTATTTTCTGAAGTTTTGAACCGGATTACTTTAGGAAGAAATGCTCTTTAGGAAACCTATATACACTCTCAATATATATATTATATATAGTCATATATATATAAAATAAGTATATATCAATATTATATGGAATTGAAGAAATTTTTGCTGTTAATGAAATACATCTTTCCCATATATATATATATATATATAGATATGCGTTTATATTATAAACATATTATATATATATATATATATATATATATATATATATATATATATATACTAATATATATATATATATATATATATATATATATATATATATATAAATGATACGTATATATATATATCTCTCTGGCACCAACCATAATTTGCCTTATGGAACGTTGTAACAAAGGGTTACTGAACTTTAGTGGTGAAGAGGATAAGATGAACTCTCTTTATTTAGTTATTTCAATCTAGGACACAGTTTAATCATGATTGAAGGATGAAAAGGACCAAATATAAAACAATGAAAAACGTAACAAAAAAAAAAAAAAATTCGCAAATTGATGGATAAATATAATATAAGAGCAACAAAAATAAAGCAAATAAATGAGCCATGTGCAAAATACGTGAGGATAGTTTAACGGCAGTTCACGACGAGCTCAAAGGACTAAAATAAAAATAAAAAATAAAAAGTGACGAGAGGAACGGATAAGTTAAGTTAAGTTAAATTAAGTTAGGTGTGAAATATTTCAAACGGATTTGACGATGAAAACGAAATAATTAAAACAAATAATAAACTTAAATGACAAGAACAAAGGCAACATATAAAACAAACAATAATAAAATGATAAAACGTAAAGATAACAATAATAATGAAAAAGGGAATAATAATAATAATAATAATAATTATAATAATAATAATAATAATAATAATAATAATAATAATAATAATAATAATAATAATAATAATTATAATAATAATAATAATAATAATAATAATAATAATAATAATAATAATAATAATAATAATAATAATAATATAATAATAATAATAGAAAAACAATAGAATAATAAAAATATAAAAAAAAAATCATGACAAAAATGATGACAAAAAAAATTTTTTTATATAAAAATATGCATAAAAATAAAAATAAAAATATGAAAATGAAAATAGCAATAAAAATAAACAAAAAATAAACATAAAAAATAATAAACAAAAATAAAAATGAAAATAAATAAAAATAAAAATATGACGTCACCATGTGGAGAGGAGCATTATTAACATTAACGTTAAAGGAAAGAGCAGGTTATATATATATATATATATATATATATACATTTCTTTATATATATATATATATATATATATATATATATATATATATATATATATATATATATATATATATATATATATATATATATATATATATATATATATATATATATATATATGATTCAAGGAATTTCCTATCAAGCTCAGGAGACAAGCATAGAACATGAAAATAATGAAGCGAGGCGGCATGACCAGTACAATAATCATGATCACGTAAGGATGAATGTTCAGGGTTGGTAAAGGGTCTACCCCTTCTGATAGAAGAAACTGGGAATTCTGTTTAGACTGCGAGACTTTTTCCTCTTCTCAGTTACTTCAGCATACAAAGGCCTCATCCGCGCTTTTTTACCTCTTCTCATATCTGGGGGGGGCTCTGGTTTCACCCGGTTTTTGGACAGGGTCGAGTCAAAGGCCAAAAGACTTATAAACTGTTCCGTACTTTCCACTTCACTTGACCCTCTATCTTTGCGGCGCGATGTTGGTGCTCTATCTCTTTTCTATAGGTACCGCAGCGGCAGGTGCTCGAGGGAACTTGTCACTCGCGTACCACCACCTTTACGACGCCCGCGTAGCACAAGGGGTGCTGTGTCTGCGCATGAGTTTTGTGTGGATATTGGTAACTCCAGGCTAGTTCCTTCTTTCCTGCCACATCTGTTCTGTGGAATTCTCTTCCATCTTCTGTGTTTCCTGCTGAATTTAATCTCCCTCACTTCAAAGCTTGCGTCTGTGCTCATCTGCGTAATTTGCGTTAGTTGGTGAGCTTCTGAGACGTGTAACACCCCCTCCTTGAATAGGGCTCCGCCCGTGAGTGGTGGTGACAACTGTAAAAAAAAAAAAAAAAAAAAAAAAAAAAAAACTCCCAGATGTTTACTGACCCTAAGGCGAAGTTGAAGGCGAGTTTGGTCAGGGTTGCTTATAAGATCCAACCGACACACTTGAAAATATTCACCAAAGAGGGCCTACATAGTAAGGGGCAGTGAATCTGCATGACCAGTGCAATAATCATGATCACGTAAGGATGAATGTTCAGGGTTGGTAAAGGGTCTACCTCTTCTGATAGAAACTCCCAGATGTTTACTGGCCCAAATTTGAAGTTGAAGGCGAGTTTGGTCAAAGTTGCTGGAGTTCCAGCCGGCACACTTGAAAATATACATCAAAGAGGAACTGCGTAGTAATGCGCAGTGAATATTTAAATTTGCAAAAAGGAACCAACTGTGCGAGATTTAAGAGATACAAGTCGGATGTCACATCTTTGTACATAAAATGTATGATTCCTTCTTCTAATGTTCCTTCTTCTCTCTTATTTTTGAAGATGATCTTTTGGTTAATTCTTTTGCTTTCTCTTCCTATCATTTGTTTTCTTGTATGTTTCTATTGTATATTTATTATTACAATGTTTATAGTCTGTATTGATGCTGTTACATTGTTTTACTCTTTCTAGCTGAAATTTGTTTCTGTTTCTTATTCTTTAATCATCAATTTTAATCATGCACTATTCAATGTTCCTAATTTTTTATATTGTAATAATTTCTACCCCCTTTATCATTATTATTATTATCATCACTTTTAATGATTGTTTGTTTATGTGTTTCTAGGCGTTGGACATAGTTTTTATTTTTGTTTCTTATCTATGCTCTGATTGTTATAACGGTTTTATATTTCTTACAACAATTAACTGACCCTTTCTCTCGCCATTATTTATTGTATTGGATGTATAGTTCTTAATAACATGCCGTTCGAGCTGACAATATCTCTGTTTAATTCATATTATATAATTTCTATTATTTTGTTTATATATCTTATGTGATATTATTATCTCAACTGTAGTGTGTTAGTTATTAAGATTCAATTTATTTACTGTTTTTGTACAGTTCATTTGTTAGCTGATGATGAATAGTAGGCCTACATGATTCGAAACGTCTGAATAAATTATGTCTATCCCTGCGTTGGACTCTGACTTTCATTATATATATATATATATATATATATATATAACCTTAACATATATAACCATATATATATTTATTCTATATATATATATATATATATATATATATATATATATTATATCCACATTATTGTGTGGCATAATAATATATTATATTAAATGGTTAAACTTTCCAACCAATATGTAAAATGATGATATGAAGAAATATTGTTGTAAATCAAATCTGGGAATATATTTAGCAGCAATGGGAGTTTTTAAAAATAAATAAAAAATAACGCTTTTAAAAATTTAAAATAGTTAAAAATGTTGAAAAACTTGTATGATATTACCGTTTTCTGATAAAACGAAGAAGCTCGCTTACTCCGAGTAGGCACGAAAGATGCCAAATGTTGAATTTTTTTCTTTTTTCACTAAAGAATATCCCACGGGTAAACAAGAACGATATGAGAGAGTCGGGGTTCCTCGGCCTACCGGGGGACGACGGGGGACTTCGTCCCCCCCTCTGTCCCTCCGTCGGCTCAAACCCCCTAAAAAAGGATATAAAAAGAAAAAATAATATTTTCCCAAACGTAAACTTAAAATACTATTTGGCAACTTTTAATTGTTCTCGGGAAGTAATGTACGGATTCAAGGTCATTCACACCGAAGCTTCCTCGATCTAAAATTATAATAGTATATAAGGTGGTATTAATAAATATTAGAATAAAATAATTTTTTTTTTAAGTTTCATCGATGAAATTGCTTGTTAAAATCAAAAATGTTATTTTTTTTCCAATAGCTGTTATAATTTTTTAGTTACATGCATGATGCTTTCTGGAGGCTGGCCTATATATATATATATATATATATATATATATATATATATATATATATAGAATACTTATATATATATATATATATATATATATATATATATATATATATATATATATATATATATATATATATATATATATATATATATATATATATATATATATATATATATATATATATGTGAGGGTGAAGAATTTGTAATTAGAGAATGATGTAATAAGACGATGAAGAAAAGATCGCAAATGATTAATGATTTCGGTCAGAGATTTATTATGATGTCATTTAACCTAAAATTTAACATCAGAGAAAGAGAGAGAGAGAGAGAGAGAGAGAGAGAGAGAGAGAGAGAGAGAGAGAGAGAGAGAGAGAGAGAGAGAGAGAGAGAGAGATGAAGCAAATGTGTGTGGGTGTGGGTGTGGGTGTGGGTGTGTGTGTGTGTGTGTGTGTGTGTGTGAGAGAGAGCAGATGTGTGTGGGTGTGTGTGTGTGTGTGTGTGAGAGAGAGAGAGAGAGAGAGAGAGAGAGAGAGAGAGAGAGAGAGAGAGAGAGAGAGAGAGAGAGAGAGAGAGCAGAAGCAAATGTGTGTGGTTGTGGGAGAGAGAAGAGAGAGAGAGAGAGAATGGAAAATAAAAGAAAAAGTGGGGACATTGCTTGAATAAAGGGGGACATTTTCCTTAGGAAAATGGAAAAGGAAAGAAAAATGTTCTTAATTAATTAGAAAGGTGATTTAAAATATTTCTCATTTTAAAAGTTTTCAGAAACTTTTTGGCAAAAACATTTCTGTTTTCAATACCTCAAAAATTCACTTTCTTCATCTTTTTACTCGCCATAATCTCTAGAGCATCTACTTTTAAAACAAACCATTCAAACCCTCGTCCGTCATCTCACACTCTATATACATGAAGCTTCGAGAAGTTTGATTCTACTATTTGTGCACTGTGCAGGTATTATAAAGAAATAGGATTCATATAGTAGCATGTTTTCAATGTACTGTATGTCCAGGTATTTAAAGCGAAAATAAATTTTATATAGTACATGTTGAATGTACTCTATGTCTAGATATTATTAAAAGGAAAATGGGATTCATAGAGTAGTAGCTACATGTTGAATTGGTCGCATGTGCGGATATTGAGAGAGAAATAGATTTAATAGGCTAGTAGTCTGTTGAACGTACTATTTATTCAGATATAAAAGTTAAAATAGATTTCATAAAGTAATGCATGCTAAAAGAACTGTATATCCATATATCGAAAAGAGAATTGGTTTCATGGATTTGAACATGTTGAAGGTATTCTATGTTCAGATATTAAAAAGAGAACTGGCCTGATAAAATAGAACATGTTGAAGGTATTCTATGTTCGGATATTAAAAAGAGAACTGGCTTCATAGATTAGAACATATTGAAGGTATTCTATGTTCAGATATTAAAAAGGAAAATAGGATTCATTGAGTTAGATTCTTGGTTATTTTAATTGCAAAACACTAGCCTATCTGATTAGATAGTTGCCTTAAGTATTGAAAGCAAAAAGGTGAAAAAAAATTAGATAATCACTGAAAATGTTTCTTTGAAAGAGATAAATGAAGTGAACTGATCGTTGCATTTCCACTTTAATGCGAGGCAAAAAAAAACTAGCCCAAATGGTCGAAACGACATCAAAAAAATTTCCCGTATAGCCCGCAGCAGGCCTTAGGTTAGGTTAGGTTATATATATAGGTTAGGTTAGGTTAGGTTAGGTTAGGTTAAGTTTGAGGATGGGGTTTTGTTGGATTAGGTTAGGTTAGGTTATTCTTTTTAATTTTTGGGTTAGGTAGGTTAAGATTAGGGTAAAGCTCGGGATATGGGTATAACTTTTTAATCCTATCCCTAACAAAAATCATTTACAAGGTCCAAATGTATTCCTTTTCGCTGGTGCTATTTCTATTATTTAAAGAATATTTTTTTTTTGTATCGTCTCTCTGCGTCCGTCATAAAGCTACACCAGGCTTTCGTTAAAGGGTATCCTTTAGTGCCGTGTAGCTATTGTCGATGCTCTTTTGAGAGATAATGGATTGTGTTAGTGGTATATGGATAATATACTGGATATTCACCTAAATATTTGATAATAAATAAATATAATATATAAATAATTTAATAATATAATATAATATGAATAATATTAATCATAAATATGATTGAAATAATAATAATACATAATAATAAAGACGAATATGTAAAACTCGAAACATTTCCTAAACGTTTTCGGACGAAATTTTCTGTAAAAATTTGATAAAATTAATCAGCTTTTTCAATATGTTGATAAAATTTAGGCCTATTTAATAGCTTCTAGAATAATGTGACTCGACTCTAAAGTTATTATTATATTGTTATTCCTTTTATTTGTGTAAATAAGATTTTCCAAATTAGTAATATAAATTTCTAATGTTTATTTATTTTACTATTATTATTACCATTATCATTTTTATTTTATTGATTAATTACTTTTTAGTTATGTAGTAGTAGTAGTTAGTAGTGTGTAGTAGTAGAAGGTAGGACTCGCTAAGTAGCTGCTATAGTAAATTATTGATTATTTATTATTATAGTGTTCCTATTATAATAATATTATATATTTATTATTTATTAATTAGTTTAAAAATAACTATTATGTTTAATATTATTAATTATTATTACTTTTTAATTAATAATATTCATATTATTGTTATTATATGTGTTATAATTACATCTGAAATAGAGAATCCGGATGTGATGATCTATTAGTATAGAATTATGTGTGCTGGAAAAAATCCCTCTCATAATATTATGAACATTTATATATGTATACTGATATATATATATATATATATAGCTATATAACAATTACATTAAAGAAATATTCTCTACGTTTTTTTAGTATATATATATTTGTATTAGAATATCCATGTATAGTATATAATATATATTATAAGTATACCTCTCATGATAAAATAAATAATATTTTTAAATACTACTATATAATTAATGTTAAGACTCTCTCTAATAGTGATATATATACTCATATCATTGAAAAGTATACCAATTACTCTATAAATATTATCAATATGTTGGTGAGTGCGGTCAATAATTATTTAATATGAAAATAGGAAAATTTTTGAATTGTTATAGGCATCATCTTTGTGACTTATTTTAACTTTTTACTTGTTGGGTGCATGTGGGAATTTTTTTTGTTGCTGGCAAATAGTAAGAATCGCCTCCATGCTTAAATTAATGGATAATAAGTTTATTTGTGCATTTTAAGAGTGTGTGCAAATTAAAAACTTTTCAGAAATTGCTGCAAAGTTTGCAAAAACGGAGAGATCCAATTCTACTACGTCTCATGATGATAAACTATTTACATATTGAAAAGATATATTATATCTCAAATAAACATAATTTACAGAATATATATACTCACTTCTTTATATATTATTATGGCTACGACTCAAATAAGGTCCTGAAAATTAAGTAAAACCTCTTTTAAATACTATATATATATACCTTATAGTGCTGCTTATATATATATATTAGTATAAGGTAAGAGTAGATATATATTTATATATTATATCATAATATATATATATTATTATTATATTATATATATTATATATCTATATAAATATTATATATATATATTGGGCTAATCTAACTTTAATATTATATTAGACTTAAAAAATCATCTAACAAGCATAACATATAGATTATTTCACTGACATATGTAACGTTAAACGCATGTATTTGAGTTATATATATATGTTAAAGATCACCTATATAATATTATATATTTATTATAAGGTTATAGCGTACCTAAAATGAGTCATAATCACCATTGATGTAAAACAGTGGGTATATCTTACTCATGTAAAGATAGATATATATAGAAATATATTATATATATGGCGCGTAGCAGAAACTTTTTCTGGGGCTTGAGGATAGATAATCCATAAACTCACTAAACAATATGGTAGTACTAAATAAATATATTTGAAAATAGTATGAGAAGAAGTAAAATAAATTGGGGTTATGATATTATAATTATATATATTTTTATTATTATTATAATATGTATAAGCTCACATAGGATATATATCAAACGCTATGTATTATAATTAGTATATATTATAGTTGTAAGAGTCTTTGGATGGTTCCACTCAGGAAGATAAACAGTGCTTTGTACAACTCTAGTAGCAAATTTATACATCTAGAATTGTTCAAGCTACAAGTGAACAAACAAGTACAGTCCATTTTGAAAGTCTTTTTGCCTTTGACTAGACATAGTACTTTCTCGAAAGATACTCATTGCACCCTATTGAAAAAGATATATATATCCAACATTAAATAAGTTTATATATTATTATATATATACTAATTACCATTATTTATTTTTATTATTATACTTAGTATTATAGCCGACTGTCAAATGAGCTGTTTACGCTATAAATTATAAGTTCAAAATAAGTCATATTTATTATATATTATAAATACTTTATTTTACATATATATATATTCAATCATCATCACTGAACATCATCAATGGGCATACCACACTATTTTTCCTCACTAAGATGTGGGGCCACAGAAGGTGATGGCTGGAAGATGTAGATCAATATAGT
>JABUQX010062632.1:7500-15480 GCA_015478945.1 Trachelipus rathkii | reverse complement strand
CTCAGGAAAGCATATTCGCTCCTCGTATAACAGAGGCTGCATGACTACTCCTGCTCCCACCATGGGGGAGTACGGAGAAAACCACAGCCCTACTAATCGTGTATCGAATTTCGGTCATTTTGGACAGAGCACCGCAGTAGCTCCTCCAAATAGGGTTTATCCTCCTTCGCCTATGTCACCAAGTGGTGGCTATAGCCGAAGCACCGCAGTACTTTCTCCGCACCAAGCACCGCTGTTTAGCCGTGAGCGGAATACTGCGACTCCTTTTCCTAACAGAGCTCTTATCCGTCTTTATAGACTTTCGACACCTATAGTGCGAAAGGCAACTTAAAGGCCAACGTTTGAGTCTCACTAGTATCATAACTAGAAGCTTCATAGTAATTATGGCCGACAGCCGGTGTTGTCCTCCCTACCATAAGAGTTAATCAACCTGCATTGACTTCGATCTCCTGGTAATTCAGGTAAGTCAATGTTTCCAAGAATATAGCCTGTGCCCAGTGGCATCTATGTCAAGTAAAAAAATGCAGAAGTAACTAACCAATTTGCCAATTGCACTCGACCGTGCATTACCCGTGCACCGACCTTGCACTCCGCTGTGCACATACTGAGTGTCTAAAGGTCAAAAATTTGCTTTTGCACGCGCAGTGCAACACTCAGGGCCAACCCCTTTGGCAGCCCCATGCAGCCCTGGTGTTATGACCAAAACTTTGCAATTTTCTGGCATGTAACACCCCAATCAACGACTCAACATGGCACCAATCCGTGTTGCACCCTAGTGTAAAAGCTTCAAAACTTGCATTACACTTCAGTACACCCCAGGGCACCCCTTGGCACCCTAGGGCACCCTAGTGTTAAGGCTCCAAAGACCGAGTGGTACATCACCAACGGTGCCAAACTTTTAGTCCGGTGAGGCACTCACAAATGCAAACAATTCCAATATAATGCCTAGTTAAATTCTCAATTAAATATGTATCCAAGAAGGTAAATTAAAACATGAGCACCACAAAGTGCCATTACGTTACAACACATACATGCCTAATAGAAGCACCAAGGTGATCACCTTCGATGCAGGAGCACCACTGCCTTCATATTAATTTGAATTGATCGTCCCGTTCATAAAGCTATCCTAATTCTAGGTCGGGTTTTTCAAAGACCATCAATGATTATAAAAGTAATGAGCAGTTTTAACTCTCCATGGGATCGGTGTCGTTCAGATATTCCTAACTTGGAACGTACCTAATTAAATTTATTCATCCTTTCGGATGAGATGGATAATATAGTATAATATTTGGAAAAGGAATTGTTAATTGATGTCATAGAAGAGAAGTGTATCAAGGCATCAGAAGATAATATTGGTTTTAGAACAGTACAATAATGTAGTAAGTCGAGTACACTTGTCAACAAAATCTTGAGGTTAAGAGTAAAGCTCAAAGTCACAATTATGAATACCTTTTTTAAACACCCTTCCATTGGAACCAATCGAGCCTATCCTTCTAATTGCCTTAATACGCCTCCTAATTCCTTATAGAGGGAGATTAATACATTTCACATTCTAGCTTATCCTCTCGTCGCAACCGACCAGATATGCGGAATTTACTTGGAAAGTAAACCTATGAAATTAATCTCACTTCTTCCTCGTCACATCCAGATCAGATGCTTTACTGCGAATAAAATTTCATGAAAGCCTGAAAGTTTGTCCCATAGACGACTTCTCTTTCTTATAATGTTTATACTTCTACGGACTTAGAGATATTACCCGCACTCAAGGTATATTCTCCCTGTTAAGGTACAGTCCCACATTGGTGCTTCTCCTCCAGAAGATTTAGCACTCATTACTGAAAGCAAAAGTGATTATCTTTCCACAGGTACACTTTTCTTTGGAAACACTGGGTCTTTCTACTGCCATAAACGGCACATTCTTGTTAGAATAGTAAATATTAGGGACAGATACTGTTTACTTTCGACAATCACTGCCTACTTACTACAGCCTCTCCACTCCTTTACAAAACCACCGAACCATACGACATTAACACAGTCAGCTGCTGTCTAGTAGGGTCTTTTCCGAATGCACAATCCGGGAAGTTTATCAGAGAAAATTTTACTTCTTGAATGCCAGTAAGTGAGTTCAAACAAATATGTTAAATAGATCCTTACAGACTTGAAGACATGCTTTTCTTTCTTAGTTTATAAAATAGAAACAGCTATTGCTTTAGCAGATGACCCGTAAGGAGCTCTGCCCTTTAAACGAAATTTTCCATTAAACTTCATGGAAGGCAGTCTGGACTAGTGTATACCCCGTGCCATTATAAATTTACCCAATAAGTGACAAATGAGGCCATGAGAGAGGGTAGAAGAGCAGCTGGAAGATAGGGATACATAAGAAACTAGTATTTCTTCCTAACTAATAATCACCTTTGCTTTTACTTCCTAAAAAGACGGTGGGAAAATGAGAGTATGTTTGTGGATTGCCGGAAGTTGAATTCATGTCACAGTTCCGGACATGGTATCCGCTGCTAATAATTCGCTGATCCTTGCCCTTATAGGTCAAGCACTGCGCTTTGTTTAGCAAAACATTGATTTACTCTCTGGGGTGTCAGTCAGAAGTCTTAGAATGCGAACCAATCGTCTCGTCCTACACCTAAAGCTTTTCTCTCAGCTCTTCGAGGCATTGGTCCAATTGAGGATTATGCTCAAGGTTCGCAGCTTAATTCTCCGTCGATTTTTAGCCGTACAATGGAAATGGCACTCTCCGGCTTGCTAGGCGTACCGTTTAGTGTTACTTTTTTATTGAACGATTAATTGCTCATTTTCAGTAAAGATTATTTTCTTCACATAATAACACAAGTCTTACAATAGGATTTTTTAATGCTTTTAACATAACGCTCACCTAAAAATTAAAGCTTGAAAAGTGTGTCTTTCTTTAAGGTAGGGTCACTTTCTTAGGTTTTAAAAGTTCAAGTGAATTAGGGCCTATCCCCGATCTTTAAAAATTGAGGAGGCTATTAAAGGAATTTAAACAATTCTCAGAAATGTGTCCTGATTCCTTCAACCCTCGACATTCCATTATTTTCGCATGAATACACATAAAATCCACTATTCTACCTTTGTGCAGACCTCTGTTACCTTCTTCCTAAAGAAGAATATTGCCATTTTCATTGAGGCAAATCGACAATCAGTGCCTGCCTATTTGATCGTTAAAGAAGTTTTTACTTTTAGACCCAGCACTTTCTTTCCCTGATTAATTATTCTAAACCGTTCATTTTGAGCACTGATGCTTCTGATTTCGTAGTAGTGCGACCGTTTAGCTCAGTTAGACAGAATGGAAAAGAAAGAAAACCCCGTCGCTTTTCTACATTCCAAAAGTGCTAAGTAAAAGCTGATAATCAACTATAGTAATCTGACGAGAGAAAACGTTGGCCATAGTACAATATAACGCTCTAGATACAATGATTTAAGGAACTATCATCATTTGGTTACCCTCATTAAAATTTACACACGAATCATTCACCGCAATTAGTACATCTTTTAGATACATAAAACAATTAGCTGGTCGTTTGGAAAGGTGGAATCTCAGAAATTCAGGTCTTGCAACTCCAAGATAGTTCATATCTGAGGGTAAACTGAATTTTATGTCCAGATTATCTTAGTCGTGCATCCAGTTCACTGACACTGATTCACATGCTTTCTTCTTTTTTCTAATGAAGACACTCCTGATCACAAAACTTCTGGCATATCGGTTTAACAAAGTTTCAAATCTTCCAAAAGAGCCTCCATCAGCTCTTGTTTTCATAATCCTGTTCTAATTGTTTTTTTCCGCCTCTACAGAGTAATTATACCTTTTACAGAACGATGTTATTTTCTCATGAACAGCGGTATTGTACCTAGCTATCGGAAATATCAACAATATTGAACAGTTCTCCTAACACCGGATAGCTTGCTCCACAATTTATAGTAAAGTTTACTTTATTGGGTTTTCTCCTAAAAAACAAATATCTGCTTGAAGTTTCCAGATTCTCTCTATAGTATTACTGTTATTATTGAAATCATAATACCCTTTTCTGCAGGACACATCCAGGTGACTCCGAACCACTGAAATCTGTTAAGGGAAAAATATACTTCCCCTAGATGTTCTAATCTTTTGTTTCTTTCTTTTGTAAAACAATGTACTTCAATGTCTGGATATCAAAGGTTCAAAACCTCAATCCAGTTGCCTATGCAACTTCCTACCTTTACCTTCTATCCTTTTTCTAAGAGTACATTTAGATACCATTGGTCCACTTTCCAAAATGTAAAATACAGGCGCTAAATACATCCTGAGTTTTCAAGCGAGCGCTCACTAGATAGTTGTGGAAATATGCCCTGTAGTTCCTAGAGATGGAAGTAGTTGCGAAATCTCTCTTATAATAAGAGTCATTTTACATCATTTCAGTACCTGGAATCTTATAGATAGACCGAATCGCTCGCCCGAGTTTCACATCAGGTTTTTTCAACTGAAGTCTGCAAAACGTGAACATTAAAAATCGAACTATTGCCGTCAGACATCCTGCGAGCAACAGTTTAGTTGAAAGAGAAAATAGACGTATAGAGGATTACTTGCGTCATTTCGTTTCCACACAGCACGACGAACTGGGGAAACATATATTTGGCTTTTGCAACAAGATTTCCTAAACTCTGCCTATAACTCCTTCTATCGGTAATACATACCACATTTCTGGTCCATTTGTTTATGATTCGTGGATGCTACCCTAGACCTTCCCCTGACTATGTTTCCTTCCCTTGTTTGAACTAAACAACAGCCTTAAAGGATCAATCTATATGTATTTTTAATCGCGGAAATGCTGAAAGAGGCACCGCCATCCGCCTGAATTGGCCCGTCAAGAAGTAGAAAAGGAAACATTATAGATATCGCCAACAGCACCATTCAAAGGCTCCTATTCGGTCTATAGCGGTGTTTTGCGATTATGTTTATTTGCCTTGCGCGTAAAACCTCCACACTTATCTCCGAAACTGTTCAAGAAATGGGTCGATGCCTATAAACAATTGTTATTCTGATATAAATTTATTTCTTTCTTCCAACAAAGTATCTTTCTCATAGGTAAAGTCTTTGTTACAAATAGAGATTTGAAATCTCATGTTGACCCAGATTTCAAAAATGCACCAATGTCAATTTGTTAAAAGCAGTGACTATCTGTACGTTTCCAGTTTTGGCAATCCTAATGATCTCTATAAGGAATCCTCCATTATCTCACTCCGAAACCTGTCCAGTCGTGGTTTTCGCCGGCCGCAATCCCCAAGCCCCACTTCGTGCTCGTGTCGCCTTCGCCTCGTGTGAGGGGGCCGCTTCTTACTGATAGCTCAGTCAGACCAACGATGATGTATGATGAGGTATGAATCTGGCAGTACGCGTATTGCCACTCTTCAGTACAGAGCTGTGGCACGCAACGAGCTCCAAGCCACAACACCAACAATCCGAGTTCAGCAACATGCAACCCAATGCACAACCAACATACTCAGGTTTCGGCAACATTTAACCACGTCACCAGAGATGTACACCAAGCGGTCTAGTGAGCCAGTAACATATATAACAACACAATGACCGATAAGGACGCAACATCTAGAGTAGAGATGTACTCTATCTTCTTACCTGAATCTTCGTGAGTTACCTATTCCTTCAGTACAGTTAATTCCCCAAAGACAAGTATCTAATCAATACCCCCAATCAACAAACAACCCAAAGGTTCCATCCGATTCATCTTTTGGCACAAGTATCCACAATGAAGTTAATCCTTTAATTTATACACACATTCTTTATCGGAGAGAATATTTCTTATAGCTCTCCACAGCTTTCTTCTCCCTTCTCTCAACCTAATTTGTCTGTACAGAGCTCCATGTATACGTTCTCCTTCTCTTTCTAGGGTATCTTCTACTATAGTATGGTTTCAACCTTCTTCCCACTAGAACCAACAACAGGTGTTTAGAAGTCCACTAGAATATTATATGAGTGAAATATCTCTAACATCCAATCTTCTCCTTCTTTCTCTCAAAAAAACCTTCGTTAAGATAAGACGATAGACCTTCCTCTACCGTCATCAGCCACAATTGTATGAGGTCCTCGTGCTCAACTCGGCTCAATAGAGACCTTCGCAGCATGCGAGACTAGGTCAACCTCCTACGCTCTCTGTGAATCCTGATCACCAATCTTATCATACTCAATTGATACCTAACTATTTTCCTGGACTCCCAATCCTAATGTTCGTTCTAGATCTGTTTCAGACATATTTAGACAGTTTCCCTTAGATGTGTCCAGAGTAGTACCTCCTGAATTACCCCTGAAGTCGAGAAACATTCCTCCTGCCTTACCTCTTAAGTCCAGAGATATTCCTCCTTCATTACCTTTAAAGTCAAGAGATATTCCTCCTGAATTGACACCTAAGCTTCCACCCAAATTACCTCCGAAGCTTTCACCAAAATTCACGAGTACTCTTGATTATTCTACTCCTTCTTATTCACAAAGGATGTATCCTGTACGTAACATTTTACACCCTTTCCATTCTACTCCTTATAAAAAACGGATATACAACTCCTTCTTGCACTAATTATTTTACCTCAAACTTCTACTACCTCCACTACTGTCAATCCTACACCCAATGGTACGGATTTTTGCAGCCTGGAGCTATTACCTAAACCCAAAAGGACATAAACATATCAATCAAAACAAAATCAACAAATATAATTATTACCCATTAGACCACACATATACTAACTCACTTCGTGTTCATCTCATATTTTATTCACGGCTGTTCCTTGAAGTAAGTATGGAAACTGTAAATGTGTATAAATACTTATTTATTAAGAAATCAATCTAAGTCGTGGTTCTAACGCGCGATTTGGAAAATAGTAAGTAAGTAAGTTCGAACTTTTCGTGTTGTTATGCGCGAGGCGGGGATTTCTTCTTTTGGTGAAAGCTACACTTAAGTTTATATTATCCGTAACAGTTTATATTCCTATACTCTTAAACATACGTTACATCTAAGTACCTATTCCTTAAGTGTTATATCCTATACTATTATATTATGTTATACTATATACTCTTATATGTTTTGTATTCTTATACTTTTATATGTTTAGGTCTATACCTAACTTTTTACAAAATAAAGAAAATAAAATAAAAATGAAAAAGAAAAAAAAATCGAAAAATATGGAACCAAAGCTATTGTTTACATTTAAAATTAATTAATGTTATATTGTATCTTTTGTTTGATATATTAATCAATTATGAGTTATGAATCTTATTATCTATCTTAATTGTTATGTCTTCTTTTTCAGATGTTGACTTTATCTATCCTCCCTCAATTTCATTTAATCATGCTTCGCTTTTGCTTTGCTTTTTGGTTAAGTTTTCCATACTCTAACGCTAAAACCGATAATGCTATAATGATTAACCCTGGCCTCATCATGGATTTTGACAGCAACGTCAAATTTATTTCTGGATACTTAGATCTACGAGTATAGATCTTTAAGGAACGTCTAGAGAAATTTATAACACAACTGTTAAGTCCAAAATCGATGTCACCAATTTATGTGAATCTATCTTTACCATTCTTTAGAAAAGAAAAATATATGCTTTTGAATCACCTATTTCTATTTCGAAAGAAGATCATACCTGGCGACCTTTGAATTCTATTGATCATTTTCCTCCTACTCCTATCCCTAAAAGAAGAACTTACACTTTAAACCGCTTTAAACGACAATCTTACATCTCTGCTATTTCTTATAATAGTTCCTTGTGGAATCAAAATAACCATATCTATGTATATCAAATGGATATTTTAGATCGGTATGCTTCTCATACCTTACAACAACTAAATTTTCTTTTGAATGATCCATGGATAAATTCTTATTCTTCTTCTTCTACTTCCCGAAAACGTCGTGGATTACTTGACGTCGGTGGAAAATTTCTTCGTTCTTTATTTGGAACTG
>JABUQX010062632.1:0-2500 GCA_015478945.1 Trachelipus rathkii | reverse complement strand
GAACATCGTCCATGAACAAACTGATTCCTTTTCTTGATAATTTACGCCCTTCTTTTTGAAACGGGTTAAATTGAACGCTTTTGTCGATAGCAGGAACAGAGGTAAAGGGCAATACATTAGAAAACATATGTAATGTTGGCTACTCACAATAGCAATCCGATGGCGAATTCTCGCGCCTATGAGTTAAAGAAAAACCTAACGGGGAACAAATGGTTGTGGAATAAAGTCTGCTACTGTCCTCCAACATACGAACAAACACGAGACCGAACTTTTTCCTCATCACGGTGAACTGACAAACTCAGACCACTCCCATTTGCCAGTAAGGGCGTTCTTTCACTGAAACTCTGATTTAAGGAGTATCATTCATTTACGTGTAACAAGAGTTTCCATTTGATCTGGTAAAGATCAAAACGACTCGACTCCGACGACCTTTAGTAGGTACTCATCATACCACCTGGTTCTGAAGGATCTTCGAATCTTATTCAGATGCTTCTTAGTACAGATTTAATTGAAGAACATTCCATCGACAAGAAGCAAGCGTTTCCAAGAGCGGGTCGCTTGAAACCATTCCTACCAAGGCACTGCTCGTTTAGCGCATGCCGGTTTAACGAAAAAAAAATTCGGGTGATTCAATGGGTATGATGTCACTTTTCCGGGGAGTATACGTAAAGGGGCGCGAATGATTGCATCCCGCATATATCCATGTAGAATGGTGACTGAACTCGTAGAACTCAGGAGCCGGGATCGACCATGATTTTAAGCAAGCAACTTTCCTACTGTTCCTAAATTAGCGTTCTCATAGCTTTCCTACCATTGAGGGCTGGCAATAGCCAAGGAAATTTACGTGGTGTGTTTGAATTGTTCTTTCTGAAGAACTCTTTCGCCATTCACTTGACCCACAATACGATTCTATGGCACATTCTGCTCCCTGGACGAAGGAACGAGCATTGTCGCTGTGCAAGAAATCAGGAACTCCGAAGCGATTGAGAAACTTTGAATGACTGTATATAGAGATGACGAAGAACATATCGAGAAATAGAAATCCAGCATGAGATGGCATCGAATAGTTTAAACACAGCTGCCATACGCGAGAATGACATTATCTAGCGCCAATGTCACCTCTGACCTTTATCAGCAAGTGTTTCGTTTGAAATCTATCCAATATGCTGGAAGGGTCGAAACAGTTCTACTTGAGAACGCGAAAAGTTCGTAAAGTTGATTTTACTCATATATAAAAGATGTTAATTTTTTTTACAAACAATACACTCTGAATAGAACTCACCGTTTCCGTGAACGCTCTGTAGTAATCCCGTTACCTTCTCAGCTGATGTAGGTGAGAGGTACTGAATTATACTTATAGCTAGGCTTTGACACTAAGAATGGGAGTTTTACGTACAATGAGGCGATCGTAAGATGTTGTTTACACAAGTAATATAGGGTGTTTAAGATGTCAAACTCTAGTTAATTTACCTATATTAAAAGACGATCTTGCTTTTAATAAGGCCGTTATCGTCTAAAAACAGAAATTAAGGTTTTAACCAGATCTGGTGGTAGAAAGTTTGAAACCGAAGAATTTTGTCTACTTTTTCTAAGAACTCCAATTATTTTGACTAAAGACTCTTACTGAATTAATTTTGAGGCAATACACACCGAGACTTAGAGTCTTGAATCAATTGGTGGATTCGCTACTTGTTAACAGCAGAGCAGAATTCAAAAAGAAGGAGAGCATATGCTCGATGAGGACATCGATGTAGCCTAGAAACTTCGAAAAGATCGCGACAGAAGGACCTTTGATTTTATCCACGTCTAAACAGTACAAAAACAGTAGACGGTATTCCAATATTCGCATTTTCCTTGTCAGACTTGGGCCAATTACAATTGGGTCAATTCAGGGACCTTTCGACCAGAACGTACTTTCCTATAAAAAATCCATCAGGAAAATCCTCCAGTCAGTAAGTTGGCGGGATTGTCTTGCGGAATCTTAACACATGTGAAACTTGGCTTGTAAGGGACATGCTGCTTGAATTGGCAAAAAGTCATTCGTTGACACGGATGTCTGGTGATTTCTGTGTTCCTGACGAAAAATGCTGCTTGTTCTTTTCCCTCGCATTTCGAATTCAGGTGATTGGAGTGTATTTGCGCACCAATCATAGAGATATTTCAATGTTCTAATATTCTGCAACGTTCATAAAAAGCTGCTCAAAACTTGCGATAAGCACTTGAGAGCCAAAAATACTGTGCAAGAAATCAAGACTGACAAAGTTCTTCCTTTGGCAGGAGACACTTTCAATCTTTTGCACCATAACGATATTTGGAACATTTGTGGGCTTAAGAAATATAATACAACCAAATTCATAACAAGGATGTGCTTTGCTTTTCAAAAATATTCATGTACAATTACTTTGGATCTTTAGACTCAAAACAAAGACCTAGGAAATGCTCAGCCTTATTTTAAGGTCTCAAATCGAGGCAGATGGTTCTTTTATATCTTGAGTCTATA
>JABUQX010062631.1:22500-32413 GCA_015478945.1 Trachelipus rathkii | reverse complement strand
CCACCAGAGAGACATTATACTCAATATGAGGTGTATCATGTAATATATAAAGGAGGGGGGGTTATATATGGATGAGTATAAATATAATAAATTAATATAAATATATATATATATATATATTTATTATATTATTTTTTATTATATATATAGAGTAGTAGTAGTAGGTATATATATATAGTATATAGGTATAAACATATAATATACTTATCATATATATATATATATATATATATATATAATAAGGTCACTAGGTTTTTTTGTGAGAGTAGTGTAGTAGTGAGTAGGTAGGGAGGTAGGGGATTTATTATTTTTATTTTTTTTTTTAGTAGGGGGAAATAAGTGATGAGGTAGGTAGTAGGGGATGGAGGAGGGGGGAGGGGTTTTTTATTTTTTTTATCTATATTTATTATTATGGATAGGAGTGTATATATAGGCTATATATAATATATAAATATATATATATATATATATATACCATATTATATATATATAATATAACCGGGAGGGTAGGAGGGGTGAGGGGGTAGGGGTAGGCAGTATAGGATACGGGGAGGGAGGGCCCATATATAATATGATATATATATACATATATATTATATATATACGGGGGCGGGGGGGGGGGAGGGGGGAGGTATATATCACTATTAGGGGGGGGTAGGGGGTGAGGTAGGGGGTGGAGGAGGGTAGACCTAGGTGAGGTAGAGGTAGGGGGGGCTCCCCGTATATCCACTACTATCTAAACTAGCGGGCTTTTATTAGTATTATATTATTATATTTATTTTATAATATTATATTATTTAATAATATATTATATATATTATTATATAATATTTATATATATATATATATATTATTTATTACTATTGTATATATATATATATATTATAATATATATATATAATACCCTATATTAATCACTACGACCCTACCCTCATCCTACACCCTACTACTATCACCTACTATACTAAATTATTTATTTATTATTATATATAATTTATGTATTATTATTTATATATATTATTTTATATTATATATATATATATGTATTATATATATTATACTATATATATATATCTATTAATATACATATAAATACACCTAAATAGGTATAGGGGTGAGTAAGGGCTTTATTCTATTATTCATATACTACTACTAATTATTATAACTATATAACTAATACTATAAACTATTATATATTATTATTTATTATTTATCTATTTATATTATTATTTTATATTTTTTTTTATACTTATATATTACTACCTATTAATACTCAACTTATCTTATACATACTATCTTACTATACTACCTAAAATATATAATCATATTACATGATATAAATGATATTTTATATATATAACTATATACTATATATATATATCATTAATTTATTTTTTTATTATTTATTATATCACTACTACTACTATACTACTACTATATACTTATTATAATAGGAGAGGGGGGGGGTAGTAGGTGAGGTGAGTGAGTAGGGGGGGGAGTGTATTATATATAACTATATATATATATAACTAACTCTTTTCAACAGGTAGGAGTACTATATATATAATATATATATAATATACATATATAATATATAAACGGTAGGGTAGTAGAAGGAGAAGTAGTAGTAGGTAGTAGTGAGGGGGTACGGGAGGGGAGGGGATACCTACTTATTCATAATATAATATATGATATTTATAATTATAATATATACTACTAAAATATATACATAACTACTACTACTACTATTTATTACTATAAAATTATATACTATTATTATAATAATATTTATCCCTATATCAATATATACTAACATCACATAATAGAAATAGGTGTCAGCTCTCAGATGGCAGCCCTACTATAAATATATATATATATATATATACCTCCACTCTACTACATTATATATATATATATATATATATATATTATAATATTATATTATTTATTTACTATATATTATAATATATATTATATATATATATAGTATTACTTGTATGTATATAATTAATCTAATTATATTTATATTTAAGGTGTTATTAATAAGGGTAGTAGGGTAGGGGGTGAGAGGGGGGGGGAGGGGGATACCTAATAATATACTAATCTTTATTTTATTTTATACTATTTTTCTATTTATATATTTTAATTTTTAATTTATTTTTATAGTTAGTTAGAGTATATATTATATATATATAATATTACCGGTGAGGATATGGGTAAATATATATATATACTTGGCTTTTTTCCCGTGCCGGGCGGGGGCGGTGGGGCTATACATATATAAATAATTATATAGTATATATATAGTATAGGTATATACTGATATATATACTAACTTAAATCGTAATTATGTATTATCCTATATATATATAGTATATGAGTATATATATATATAGGTATATATATATATAGGTAGTATATATATATATATAATAATAATATTATTTTTGAAATTTCCACCAAAAAATTGTTAAGTTTGTTCCATACCCAGAGGCAAAGCTGATGAACGTACAATAAAAATGATCCAAAAATAATATATGCATCTCTCCCAACTACAGAGGTCTTGAAAATTTCCTGTTGATATAATGACCAGAAAAAAAAATCAAATCTTTCATTTTTTTTAATAAAGGCTTCAATCATTTTTTAGTAATGGTTCTATATCTTCGTATAGTTTAAACATTCAAGATCGCACAAGACACAACATATTACCAATCTTTTGTATTATTAATTATGCATAATATATATTCGATCTACATATTTATAATCCATCTATCATTGACACGAAAACAAAAACGACTTAATATGAATAACCAAAGGCATAATAATAAGAAAATTCTTGTTTATTTCTGCAAATCTTTTTCATGAGATTCTAAAGCATTTAAGTATGATATTTCTACTGTTTCGTTAGCGTCTGAAAAAAAACCATAGTGGGAAAAATCTAATCCCAAGCATTTTATCCTTGAAATGAACGAAAAAATAGAAGAATTAGAAATTCAAAAACCCTTTTCTTTTTCTTTGCAATACATTCCTTTCCTAGCCCTCCTTCTTGCTTCCCCACTCTTCGTCTGCTTATTTTACAACTTTACTATTTTTTTAGTCTAAACCTATTCAACGATCTTCTACTCCTCTCTCTCAATCATCTCTCGCATCTCCTCCTTCTCTCTCCTCTCTCTCTCTCTCACTCTCACCTGCATGGTGCGGCGGGGGGGTCGTGGCGCGTCTGCGGGGTCGGGGGTGGCGGGGGTCGTGCGTGGGGGTCGGGGGGGGGGGTGCGGGGTCTCTACTCCTCTATCTCTCTCTCTCACTCTTCTCTCTCTCTCTCTCTCCTCAAATGTGAATCTCAGTCTCTCTCTGCTCTTTCTTCTCTCTTTTCTTCCTGCTTTGTATCTTTTGACGGCAACAACTCCTTTACGTAAACAGCGCTGTGGCTGCCAAAGACGGACCCTTGTTTTTTTGCTCACCCACTTCCATGACCCCCATTAATTCCCCCACCATCGCCCTACACCTACGCTTGCCCGCCTTGTAACATCTATTCCGCCTCCCTTCCACTCCCCGCCGTTCATCCTCCAATTATTAAAAAACGAATTTTCTGCTCTCTTAGATCTTAAGATTAAGGAGGGAGGTGATCTTGTTAGGTATCCCCTTCCTGTGGTCTTCCAAAATTATTGCTTCTTAACTTTCTAACAAACTCTTTCGTTTAACTTTATCATTCAAATGCTTTCAAATATATCCCCTCCTGGTGGAAACTTGCACTCACTAAGACTGCTCACGAACGCGATACCCCCCCTCCTCCCCCTCAACATACCCAGGATGGGCCCCATAGGCGTTTAAGCCTCGGCGTTCTTACGTAGAGAGTTTTTTGAATCTAGTCGCCTTGATGCGTGAGAGAGTTTGAGGGACATTGTGCTAAATCTTCTAACTATTTCTTTTGGGATCGAAGTAGTAATGCTAACGGAGGCAAAGTGAAAGAGAAGAACAGAAGTAGAAGAAGAAAGAAGCAAGAAGAAAGAAGAAGAGAAGAAGATTAGAAAAGAAGAAGAGAGGAAGAAAGGAGGGGAGAGGGAAGAGGGAAGAGGGAAGAAGAAGGGAAGGGGGGGGGAGGAAGGAAGGAGAGAGGAGAGGAGAGAAGAAGAAGAAGAATAAAGAACAAGAACAAAAAAAATAGGAGCAGCAGAAAGAAAAGAACAGGACTAAGAAGAAAAAGAACAAGTCTAAGAGAAAAAGAGACACAGAAAAATTCAGAAGAAGAAGATAGAGAAGAAGAAGAAGATAGAAGAAGAAGAAGAAAAGAAGAATGAAGAAGAAGAAAGTTGGCATGAAGAAGAAGAACGAAGAAGAAGAAGAAAGTAGAAGAATGATAAATAACAAGAAAAAGAAATAAGAATAAGAATAGTTCAAGCAAGTAAGTAAAGAAGAAGAAGAAAGAAGGAAGAAGAAGATAAGATAGATGAGACTAAAGACAAAGATAAAGTTAAAAGGAAGAAGAAGAAGAAGATATGAAGAAGAAGAATTAGAAAAGGAAATAGAATAATAAAGCAAGAAGAAGAAGAAGAAGAACGGAAGATAGAAGAAAAGAATTACAAAAGAAAGAAGACAGAAAGCCAAGAAGGAAGAAGACAGAAGAAGAAGACAGAAGCAAACAGACAGAATAAAAATTTAAAAACAAGAAGAAACAATAAGAAGAAGAAGAAAAAAAGGGAGACATTAAGGAAAAGAAAAAGGACAAGAAAAAGAAGAAAAAGGACAAGAAATAGAAAAGGAACAGAAATAAGAAATTAAAGGAACGAAATTAGAAGACAGAAGAAAGAGAAGAAAGAAGACAGAAAAGAAGAAGGAGAGCAGGAGAGAAGGAGAGAAGAAGAACAGACAGAAACTGGAGAGAATGTAGAAGACAGAAGAAAAGAAGAAGAATGCAGAAGAGGAAGAAATGAGTGAAGAAAGAAATTGATCGCGATTGTTTGAATTTTCGTTTCATCAATAAGTAGAGCAATAACTTCTAAACCAATGCCACTACAACTACTAACCTACTAATACCCAGTGCTACTATAAACTTTACTACCAAATACAACCCCTAACTGCTCTTATAGTTTTAACTAGGAGTACTTTTACTTCTTACTACTACTATACTATTACTACTACTTTACCACCCGAAACTGGTAAAATAATAATAATACCAATAAAATCACAATCAGAATATATAATAATAATAATAATCAAAAATAAAAAAATAATAAAATAAATAAATAATACTAATAACTAACTAATAATATAATAAAATAATATAGATCCACCCTAGGGAGGATAATAGAGGAATATAATAATAATAATACGGTTTTATTATTATTCAATAATACAACTATATCCGGGGAGGACAATAATAAATTAATGTAGTAATTAGAAGATGGGTCGTTGCAATCGATCTGAGCGAGTTTTTTGAATTCCCCTATAATAATATATATAACGGTGGAGGGTGAGGTATTTACCGGGGGGGGTGGAGGGGGGTGAGGGTGAGGGGGGGGGGATATTAATCAATATATATATATAAAATAATATATATATCAGGGCATACTAAGTAAGAGAGTACTACTACTATATAATACTAATATTATAGTCTAATATAAGTATAAGAAAGCACAATAGTATATAGTATAATAGGGGGTATATATATATATATATATCATAATTATATATTTATATATATACTATATAATATATATATATATACTAAGGCTTATATCACTATCTATATATCACTAGTGAGGGGTCATATACCGTAGTTAGTTTTTACTTTTATAGTATACGGTATGAGTAGGGTAGGTAAGTGGAGGTGGACGGGGTAGGGGGGTATGGGTGGGGAGGTAGGGAGGAGTAGGTGAGGGGAGGATATAATATATATATAGTATAAATATATAATATAATTATACACACGGGTAGTACTTATCAGTACTTACCCGGGGGGGTAGTCTAATATTATAACGGTACTACTCATACCTATACCGTATATAGGGGTATATAGTACTACCTATCACTATATCACTACTATATGTAGGTTTAAGATGATATAGTATATATAGGTAGTGATATATGGTGAGGTGTAGGGTATGATAATATATATATATAATATATATATATATATATTATATTATATATATATCTATTACTATATATAGTGATAGTATAGTGGAGGTACCTATCTGCTTCTGTGTATCAATCTGTTTTCGAAAATTATCATTCTATTTTGAAACCTCTCGAAAAAGCTCGAGGTAAGGTCACTTCTGGTGCTGCATCTTCAACACCAAGAAAGCAACAACATCATTACTCTTCTGCGAAGAAATCTTCAACGTACAATGTCACCTTCAAGAGGAGGGAAAATTTTCGAATGCTTCCACAAAGAAGAAGAATTCTTCCGATAAGTTTTTTAACTCTAAAAAATCGGCCAATGTGGATTGCAGATTATAAGAGGGGAGCCACTACATGTCTTCTTGCACCATATATTCAGCACCTCAAGCTAGAAGAGAGAGGTGTACTGAGATAAAAAGATGTGCTAGCTCTAGAAGCAATAAATATGTAGCTAAAAATTGTCTTGTCCTGCCAAACAATATGGCGTATACCGACCGTGTAGTCTCTGCAGAAGTGGAACACACATCACAGCTCTCTGGTTGCTGTTGTTAAAGTCAAAAGCAAAAGCCCTCGTCAATACGAAGATGAAAATGATCGTTCTTCTTTGCCCTCTGCTTCTGGCACTGATGGTGAGATTTCCAGAAATGATCTTTGCATAAACAATCTTACAGCCGAATCTAATAGCATCCTTTTGACAATATCTCTTAAAGTCAAAATTAGGAGATAAAATCGTTCCCATTCGAGTATTACATGATTTAGAAAGTCAGTCTAGATATTTTTGTGGCAATGCTTTGCATCAGTTGGGTGTTGATATCAACTCTAAACAGTCGTCCAAGAACACCATTAAGACTTTCCTTGGCGAACAGGAAAGGTCCATAAAATCGATAGAGCTAGATTTAAACGTTTCTTGTGACTCCTACTACAAACTCTCAATATTTGTCGACCCTGATTTAGATGTTAGCTTCGAAGTGAAAGGTCTGATTGGAGATATCAAAATTGTCGAAACCAGTTGGTATAAGGTAGCTGACAGATTTTATGCAGGTAGGCATGGAGATTTCGCTAGAAACATAGAAGGTATATTAGGAGTAGACATATTGAGCTTGTTTAAGTATTTTCGTGTAGTGGATTCTCTAGGTGGGAGTGCTATTGAGATTTGCCACGGGTACATACATTCCCTTTAGTCCGGTTAAAGGTTTCCTCACACCAGCCCAAATTGAAACTATTTTTGGTACTAAGTCAACTCAAAGTCGCTCTTAGTGTTTCGCAACTTGGTGACAAAAATATTCACAAGCAATAACTTCCCTCTTCGTTAGTCAGTAAAAAAGTCCCTAAATATGTTGTGAATTTTGTAGTCGAACAAAAACACATACCGATACATACACATACCGATATTAAACTTGACCTGGAATTCGAAAGCATGTACCACCTTGAATCTCTTGGGATAGATGAAGAACCTGATCAGGGTTCCATCGATGTGGTTTATACTCGAAAGTTCGAAGAAAATATAAGCTTTCTAAATGGATACTACCACATTGAACTCCCGTGGTATAAAGATATCTTAAAATCGGTACCGTCTAACCATCATGTCGCGATGGCAGCACTTCAAAGGGTCAAGAAACGTCTTGAAGTACAAGGACTCACTGCGGAATAGGACAAAATTTTTCGACAATATGAATAAGATGGTATTAGCAAACTAATACATATGGAGTATCGAGATTTTCATAAGTTCATATGAATCCCACACCGTCCGGTGGTTAAAACCCAAGAACAAGTGACCACCAAAATTAGGCCTGTGATCAATTGCAGCCTCAAAGTGGGAGACAGCCCTTTGCTCAACCAGGCGTCGTACCCTGGAGTCAATCTTCTTGCATCATTGTTTAGGCTGCTCCTACAATTTCGAGCAAACTGTTTTGTGGCAATTGCGGATATTTCTAAAGCTTTGCTGCAGATTAGGCCTAAGCTTGAAGAAGACCGCAATCGTTTTTTCCTAAATTTGGAAGGAAGCTGGGGAGCTTCATATGTTTCACTATACAATCATTATTTTTGGATTGGCTGTCAGTCCCGACGTGTTTCAAGCTGTCACACAACATCATGCTCGTCAGTATCCCTCAGATCTTTGTTCCTCTCTTTTAATGAACAATTTATACATGGACAACTTTCTTTACGCTAGTTCCTCTGTAGAGTCGCTCCACGAAATTTTCCATTTAGCCAATTCTCGAATGAAATAAGGTGGGTTCGACCTTTGTTCTTGGAACTCAAATAGTTCAGAGCTCAGGAATTTATTTGTGGATGAAGACTAAATTTCGAAACATCAATGCTCTGAAGAAAGAGTACTTTTTTGATATTTCATCCGATTCACTTCGATTGAGTGACTTCGTTCTCGGCCGGCCGTGTCCTTATGAAGAAGAAGTGGAAAATAGAGATAGATTGGGATTATGAAATAGACCAGGATATAAAAAACTCCACCTCGATTTGGACCCCTTAAAATAAATGACATTTCCTAGGTCTTGTTTAGAGTCTGAAGATCCAGAATTGTCCATGAATATTTTTTGTAAAGCAAGCACATCTTGTTATGGATTTGCTGTATATATTTCTTAACCCACAAAATTTCCAAACATTTTGTGGAAAACAGGTAAAGTTGCTCCTGCCAAAGGAAGAACTTTGCCCAGTCTCTAGTTTCTTGGAGTATTTTTGTCTCTCAAGTGCTTATTGCAAGTTTTAAGCAGCTTTCAGAACTCTGCAAATATTAGAACATTGAATAGCTTCTATGATTTGCAAATCACCATCACCTGGATTCGAAATGGAGGAAAAGAACAAAAGCATTTTCGTCAGGAACAGAAATCAAGACATCCAACGGATGACTTCTTTGCAACAAGAGCATTCCCTACAGCCAAAGTTTCACATTATCAAATCGCAAAACAATCCCGCCAACTTACTGACTAGAGGATTTTCCTTGACGGATTTTAAGAAGTACGAATTCTGGTCGAAAGGTCCTGAATGGCTCTCTACAGACCCAATTTATTGGCCCAAGTCTGACAAGGAAATGCGAATATTGGAATACCGTCTACTATTTTTGTAGTCGTGGATAAAATTAAAGATCCTCCTGTCGTGATCTTTCCGAAGTTTTCTAGAATCAATGCCCTCATTCGAGCATGCTCCCTTCTTTTTGAATTTTCTGCTTTAACATGAGGAATCACCATTGATCAAGACTCTAAGTCTCGTTTGTACTGCCTCAGAATTATGCAGTAAAAATCGTTAGCAAAAGAATTGGAGTTTTTAAAAAAAGTCAGACAAGATTCTTCGTTACAAACTTCTCCACCAGATCTGGTTAAAAACCTTAATCTGTTTTTAGATGATAACAGGCATTTAAGAAGCAAGGGTCGTCTTTATAGGTTAAATTACTATGGATTTGACGTCCTATATTACTTGTACGAAACTCCTATTATAATTCTAAGCACCTAGGTATACAGTATAATTTAGTACCTCTCTCTCACCTCAGACAGAGAAGGTACTGGATTACTTCAGAGCGTTCTACGATAAAATGAGTTCTTTCAGGGTGTATTTTTTGTAAAAAAAAAAAATTAATAGCTTTGCGTACCAATACTCTCCCTTTACGAACTTTTCGCGTTCTCAAGTAGAACTGTTTCGGCCCTTAAAGCATGTCGGTATAGATTTCACGAAACACTGGTTGGTAAAGATCAAAAGTTCGACATAGGCCTAGATAATGTTCATTCTCTCGTATACACTTGCTTAAGCATTCGAGCCATCCATCTTGATCTTATTTCTGATATGT
>JABUQX010062631.1:12500-17500 GCA_015478945.1 Trachelipus rathkii | reverse complement strand
AAAAAAAAAACTTTTAATCAACTCTTTAGGAGTCAGAAAATTTTTATGATGAAAATTGTCGGAAATAAAAAAAAATTATCATTTCCGGTTTTTGGCTTAGCGTGAAAAATCCCATAGAGAAAATCTAAACCAGCATTTTATCCTGAAATAATTACAAAAAAAAATAAACTCTTCAAGACCTTTAAAACCTTTTCTTTTCTTTTGCAATAATCTTTCTAGCTCTTCTGCTTCACACTCTTTCTGCTATTTTACAACTTTACAAAGTCAACTGTAACGACTTCTCTCTCTCTCTCTCTCTCTCTCTCTCTCTCTCTCTCTCTCTCTCTCTCTCTCTCTCTCTCTCTCTCTCTCTCTCTCTCTCTCTCTCTCTCTCTCTCTCTATCTTTCTCTCTCTCTCTCTCTCTCTCTCTCTCTCTCTCTCTCTCTCTCTCTCTCTCTCTCTCTCTCTCTCTCTCTCTCTCTCCTCTTGTATCTCTGACTTCAGTACAGTTGTGTGAACCTCTGCCAAAGACGAACTGTTTGCTCAAACTTTTACCCTTAATTTCACTCTACACTATTCCGGATCTATTCCTCCTCCCTCCGCCTCCCTCCAACTTATTAAAACGATTTTTCTGCTCTCTTAGATCTTAAGATTAAGGAGGGAGGTGATCTTGTAGGTATCCCTTCTGTGGTCTTCAAAATTTGTGCTTCTAAACTTGCTGGCAAACTGTTTAGTTTCTGTTTATCAATCTATCATCTTCAACTTTTTCCTCCTGGTGGAAACTTGCACTCACTCAGACTGCTCAAGAAGCGGTACCCCCCTCCTCCCACTCAACCATCCTTATAGCTTTAACCTCCGTTCTTACTAAAGTTTTTGAATCTATCCTTATCTGGAAGATTTAGATCATTTTATATATTCTAATCTTACTTTGATCAGTAGTAATGCTAAAAGAAGAAGAAGAAGAAGAAGAAGAAGAAGAAGAAGAAGAAGAAGAAGAAGAAGAAGAAGAAGAAGAAGAAGAAGAAGAAGAAGAAGAAGAAGAAGAAGAATGGTTTCCTAGGATGCATAACTAACAAGTGTTGAATGAAAGAAATTGATCACGATTGTTTGAATTTTCGTTTCATCAATAAGTAGAGCAATAACTTCTAAACCAATGCCACTACAACTACTACTACTAATACAAGTGCTACTATAATTACTACTAATAACACAACCCCCACTGCTGCTACTACTACTACTACTACTACTACTACTACTACTACTACTACTACTACTACTAATAATAATAATAATAATAATAATAATAATAATAATAATAATAATAATAATAATAATAATAATAATAATAATAATAATAATAATAATAATAATAATAATAATAATAATAATAATAATAATAATAATAATAATTAATAATAATAATAATAATAATAATAATTTTTAAGAATAAAAATAATAATAATAATAATAATAATAATAATAATAATAATAATAATGATAATAATAATAATAATAATAATAATAATAATAATAATAATAATAATAATGAATTAAAGATGTGTTTAGCATAGAGAATTCCCTATATATATATATATATATATATATATATATATATATATATATATATATATATATATATATATATATATATATATATAATCATTCTCTATATATATATATATATATATAATATATATATATATATATATATATAATAATATATATAATATATATATATATATATATATATATATATAATATATATATATATATATACTATATATAAAAATAAAAAAATATATATATATATATATATATATATTTTTAATAATATATATATATATATATATATATATATATATATATATATATATATATATATATATATATATATATATATATATATATATCTATTATTCTTTTCCTTTTTTTTTTTTTATAAAGAGTGTGTTTCTCGTTCATAAGAGAATATATATATATATATATATATATATATATATATATATATATATATATATATATATATATATATATATATATATATATATATATATATATATATAGTTATAATATATATATTTATAATATATATATATATATATATCCTTCTGTTATCACTCTTTTCGAAAGTTATCATTCTATTTTGAAACCTCTCGAAAAAGCTCGAGGTAAGGTCGCTTCTGGTGCAGCATCTTCAACACCAAGAAAGCAACAACATCATTCCTCTTCTGCGAAGAGATCTTCGACGTACAATTCCGCCTTCAAGGGAGGGAAAATTTTCGAATGCTTCATCAAAGAAGAAGAATTCTTCCGATAACTTTTTTAACTAAAAAATCGGCCAATGTGGATTGCAGATTATAAGAGGGAAACCACTACATATCTTCTTGCACCTCATATTCAGCACCTCAAGCTAGAAGAGAGAAGTGTACTGACATAAAAAAATGTGCTAGCTGTAGAAGCACTAAATAGGTAAATAAAAATTGTTCTGCCCAACAATATGACGTATACCGATCACGTGGTCTCTGCAGAAGTGGAACACACATCACAACTCTCCAGTTGCTGGTGTTAAAGTCAAAAGCAAAAGCCCTCGTCAATACGAAGATGAAAATGATCGTCCTTCTTTGCCCTCTGCTTCTGGCACTTTTGCAACTGATGGTGAGATTTCCAGAAATGATCTTTGCATAAACAATCGTACAGCCGAATCTAATAGCATCCTTTCGACTATGTCTCTTAAAGTCAAAATTAGGAGATAAAATTGTTTCCATTCGAGTATTACTTGATTTAGGAAGTCAGTCTAGCTATTTTTGTGACAATGCTTTGCATCAGTTGGGTGTTGATATCGACCTTCTACAGTAGTCCAAGAACACCATTAAGACTTTCCTTGGCGAACAGGAAAGGTCCATAAAGTCGATAGAGCTAGATTTAAACGTTTCTTGTCCCTCCTACTACAAACTCTCAATATTTATCGATCCTGATTTAGATGTTAGCTTCGAAGTGAAAGGTCTGATTGGAGATATTAAAATTGTCGAAACCAGCGGGTATAAGGTAGCTGACAGATTTTATGCCGGTAGGCATGGAGATTTCGCTTGAAACATAGAAGATCTATTAGGAGTAGACAAATTGAGCTTGTTTAAGTATTTTCGTGCAGTGGATTTTCTAGGTGGGAGTGCTATTGAGATTTGCCACGGGTACATACATTCCCTTTAGTCCGGTTAAAGTTTTCCTCACACCAGCCCAAATTGAAACTATTTTTGGTACTAAGTAAACTCAAAGTCGCTCTAAGTGTTTCACAACTTGGTGACAAAAATATTCGCAAGCAATAACTTCTCTCTTCGTAAGTCAGTAAAAATGTCCCTAAATATGTTGTGAATTTTGTAGTCGAACAAAAACACATACCGATACATACACATACCGATATTAAACTTGACCTGGACCTCGAAAGTATGTACCACCTTGAATCTCTTGGGATAGATGAAGAAACTGATCAGGGTTTCCTCGATGTGGTTTACACTTGAAAGTTCGAGGAGAATAAAAGCTTTCTAAATGGATACTACCACATTGAACTCCCGTGGTATAAAGATATCTTAAAATCGGTACCGTCTAACCATCATGTAGCGATGGCAGCACTTCAAAGGGTCAAGAAACGTCTTGAAGTACAAGGACTCACTGCGGCATACGGCAAAATTTTCGACAATATGAGTAAGAGGGTATTAGCGAAATAATACATATGGAGTATAGAGATTTTCCTAAGTTCATATGAATCCCACACCGCTCACCGCCCAGTGGTTAAAACCCAAGAACAAGTGACCACCAAAATTAGGCCTATGATAAATTGCAGCCTCAAAGTGGGAGACAGCCCTTTGCTCAACCAGGCGTCGTACCCTGGAGTCGATCTTCTCGCATCATTGTTTAGGCTACTCCTACAATTTCGAGCAAACTGTTTTGTGGTAATTGAGGATATACCTAAAGCCTTCCTGCAAATTAGGGTTAAGCTTGAAGAAGACCGCAATCATTTTTTTCTATATTTGGGAGGAAGCTGGGGAGCTTCATATGTTTCGATATACAACCATTATTTTTGGATTAACTGTCAGGCCCGACGTGTTTCAAGCTCTCATACAACATCACGCTCGTCAGTATCCCTCAGATCTTTGTTCCTTTCTTTTAATGAACAATTTATACATGGACAACTTCCTTTACAATAGTTCCTCTCTAGAGTCGCTCCAAGAAATTTTCCATCAAGCCAATTCTCGAATGAAGAGAAGTGGGTTCGACCTTTGTTCTTGGAATTCAAATAGTTCGGACCTCAGGAGCTGTTTGTGGATGAAGACTAAATTTTGAAACATCAATGCTCTGAAGAAAGAGTACTTGGGTATCTTTTTGATATTTCATCCAATTCACTTTGAACTTTGATTGAGGGACTTCGTTCTCGGCAGAATCGTTTCAAAGAGGAAGCTTTTAATTGAAATAGCTAAATTATTTGACACCCCTCTCCTTGTTCTTACCGTTACCATTCGAGGCCGTCTCTTATGAAGAAGACGTGGAAACAAGAGACAGAGTGGGATGATGAAATAGACCAAGATATAAAAAACTCTGCCTCGATTTGGACCCCTTAAAATAAGTGACATTTCCTAGGTCTTGTTTTGAGTCTGAAGATCCAGAATTGTACATGAATATTTTTTGAAAAGCAAGCACATCTTGTTATGAATTTGTTGCATATATTTCCTAACCCACAAAATTTCCAAACATGTTATGGTCAAAATGTAAAGTTGCTCCTGCCAAAGGAAGAACTTTGCCCAGTCTCGAGTTTCTTGCAGTATTTTTGGCTCTCAAGTGCTTATCGCAAGTTTTGAGCATCTTTTAGAACGTTGCAAATATTAGAACATTGAATATCTCTATGATTTGCAAATCACCATCACCTAGATTCGAAATGGAGGGAAAAGAACAAAAGCATTTTCGTCAGGAACAGAAATCAAGACATCCAACGAATGACTTCTTTGCATCAAGAGCATTCCTTACAGCC
>JABUQX010062631.1:0-7500 GCA_015478945.1 Trachelipus rathkii | reverse complement strand
TTTCGTTTCAAAGTCTCTACAAAAACCGCTCAGAGTCACTCATTGAATTCGTCCCACAATTTTCCAAAGTTTCTTATTGGCTTTTCGATTTATGACGTAGCTTCACTAAATGTGTTTGTTAAACTATTTATTTATAATTGTTTATAGAGCCCCCTTGCTAGGGTAATTGTACGATCACTATCACTTGAAAGTTTTTGTTCCAATCACATAAATTTGGTAAATTGTTGCTTCAGGAATCCTTATCCAACGGAAGACGAAATCACACCAGATTAAGATCTTTGAGTTAAGGGAATAGGATGAGGAGGAGTATCATAAGTGTCTGGATGTTGGTCGGTAAAGTCTAAAGTACGTAACCGTCTAGGTCTTATGTGAATAACGGAAGGTTCGTGTCTAGGATTTAAGTCTAATGAAGGTCGTAACGTAAGGGACGTGAAATTAGTCGATGATTCATTAGTGCCTAAATTACTAGCCCTGGTAAAGTTCAACCGTTTAAATATAATTACGAATAAAACACAAGCAATTATGAAAAATACAGTAATAAACGAACTAGAAGCATAAGAGACAGTGGGTAAATAGTTAAACACAGATGCATGATGGTTCAGTGATGAATTAATGTAATCTAGTTGACTATCCCAAACTATTTTAGGTGACTTGACAAAATATGGAGTTTGGGTGAATGAATGATTTAAAAAGGAGAAAATGACAGGGACATCAATTATTGAAGAATTAATTAACTTTAGGGATTTCAATACATGAGAGGGATTTATGAAATGATATTGGTTTGTAGTTAGAGTACATCCTTGATTCAATATATATATGTTAGATACAGCAAGTGTGGTTTTAACTAGAGGATGTAAACAATTTAGTTGTGCGTCTACGGGGTCATTAAAAGAAATGATTATCTTGGAATGAGCTTGAATTGAATATGGTTCTTTAGTTAAGTGGTATTCATGATTACAATGTAATGGAGTGTTATGTTTTAGGTCCATGAATGTATTATTAGTATACAAAAACAATTCACAGGATGGAGAAGTAAATGAACTAAGGGACTGGAACATAGGACATATGGAATTATTAAGTACATGCAAACAGTGAGAAAATTGCACATTGGACATATAACTATATTTCATAATTTGTTTATTTGCAAAGAAAATGTTATATTTAGGTTTAAACACTATACGAGAATGCCCAGAGTTAGTAGGAGTAGGAAAAGGAATCATGCGATAAGCGTTATATACGTCATGATCAGAAAAAGGAATTAAGGTGACGATACTATAAGGAACAGTATCTAAAATAGTCCATGTGAAGGAAAGAAATTCATAGAAATTTTCTGGAGAGAATGGGATGATAGTATCCAAATGAGTTCCCTGTAGACTTTCTAAAATGAAGGGTTTTAAATTTAAGAAGGAATATAATGTATAGGAAGTAGTCTTTTGGTTTGCCAATAAATAAGCATCTAATATATTATTTCTAAGTTCTAACAAATTTTGCATATATGTATTTAAAATAGAAAAATAGGAATCTATCAAATTTATTGCATTAAAGAAGGAAAAAGCTAATTGGAGATTTTGGGTTTGATTTTTCAAATCATCTATTGATTGTGTCAAGGTAGAGAGGGAATTTGTATTAGATTTCAATTGGTCTCTAAACCTTAAAAATAGAGAATTTACATTATCTGATTGTTCAGACAATACTGCTATTTGCTTCTGCAATGATTGGACATCATCGTCCATAGCAGTTCCAAATAAAGAACGAAGAAATTTCCCACCGACGTCAAGTAATCCACGACGTTTTCGGGAAGTAGAAGAAGAAGAAGAATAAGAATTTATCCATGGATCATTCAAGAGAAAATTCAGTTGTTGTAAGGTATAGAAGCATATCGATCTAAAATATCCATTTGATATACATAGATATGGTTATTTTGATTCCACAAGGTACTATTGTAAGAGATGATAGGGATATAAGATTGTCGTCTAAAGCGGTTTAAAGTGTAAGTTCTCCTTTTTGGGATAGGAGTAGGAGGAAAATGATCAATAGAATTCAAAGGTCGCCAGGTATGATCTTCTTTCGAAATAGGAATAGATGATTCAAAAGCATATATTTTCTTTCTAAAGAATGGTAAGAAAGATTCACATAAATTGGTGACATCAGTTTTGGAACTTAACAGTTGTGTATAAATTTCTCTAGAGTTCCTTAAATCTACTCGGAGATCTAAGTACTCCAGAATTAATTTGACGTTTGTTGGGATGTCAAAAATCCATGATGGAGGCCAGGGCTTCAATCGATTATAGCATTACTCGGTTTTAGCGTTAGAGTAATGTGGAAACTTAACCAAAGCAAGCAAAAGCGAGCATATAAACTGAAATTGAGGGCAGGATAGATAAAGTCAAACATCTGAAAAAGAAGACATTAACAATTTAGATAGACTGAATAATTTCATAACTACTAAATATATACGATATAACACAAAAGCATACAATATAACATCTATTAATTTATAATGTAAACATAAGTTTGGTTCCATATTTTATCGATTTTTTTTTCTTTTTCATTTATATTTTATTTTCTTTATTTGTAAAAAGTAAGTGATTAGACCTAAACATATTAAAAAGTATAAGAATACAAAACATATAAGAGTATATAGTATAACATATAATAGTATAGGATATAACACTTAAGGAATAGGTACTTAGATGTAACTTATGTATTAAGAGTATAGGATATAACACTGTGTAGGATATATACTTAAGTGTAGCTTTCATACTAAAAGAACGAAATCCCGCGCGCATAACACACGAAAGTTCGACTTACTTACTTACTATTTTCAAATCGCGCGTAGAACACACGATGTAGATTGATTTCTTAAAATTAAGTATTTACACAATTTACAGTTTCATACTTACTTCAAGGAACACCGTTGAATAAATATGAGATGAACACGAGAGTTATATATGTGTGTTCTATGGGTAATAATAATTGTTGATTTTGTATTTGATTGATATGGTCTTATGTTTTTTGTTTAGGTATTAAGCTCCAGGTGTGGCAAAAATCGCGTACACTGGATGTAGGATTGACAGTAAGTGGAGGAAGTAGCTGAATGGGTATGAAAGATTTGAGGCATAACAATATTAGAAGAAGGAGTTATCGATATTATCCGCTGTATGCCCCGCTAGAAAGAGGATAAAAAGAGCAAGACAAAATTGTTACGTGAAAGGACTACACATCCTTGGGTGAATAGACGAAGCGGAGTATAAGAAAATAATGCAAAAGGTAGTATACTGCCCGTAATTTTTGCATGAAAGCTTCGAGGAGGTAATTTGGGTGGAAGCTTAGGTGTCAATTCAGAGGCAATCATCTCTATGACTTTAAAGGTAATGAAAGGCCAGAAATATCTCATGGAACAATAAGAACCAGAAACGAAGGTAAAACCGGCAGGAGATGAAAGATGATTATCTGACGACTTCTCAGGTGAGTAATCAGGAGAGTACTACTCTGATCAGCCCATCATCAAGATAGGAAAACTGTCTAATACATAGTGCTGACCAAAAAAAAATCTAGAAAACGAAATAAATAGGATTGGGATCCAGAAGAAATTAGAATATAGGAATCAACCTTGAAATGAAAAGCGATGAGTGAATTTCAAGGAATTGTCAACAAGAAATGGAAAGTGAAGGAGCAGGGTGAACACTCAGATCTACGGCAGTAGACTGCAGAGCAGTCACTCTCATTGAGGGAAGTTAGCACGAAGGAATCCTCATAATATATCGTGCGCATAAGGAACGCGCTCAGGAAGCGGCGTATTCGATGGCCAACTCCTCTATCTCTTAACACGAAAGGCTCTTCTTCAAAGATGAAGACAGAAGGCAGAAGCACATTGAGATATCAGCAATAGCAAAAAATATTCATCCATAATATCATATAACACTTAATCTAAAATGACTTGTTGTTGGTCTGAGAGCGAAAGAAGAGTGAAGCCCACCTAACATACTGAGTCTAGAGGAAAAACCTAGAAAGACAGAGGAGAACTAATGCTGAATAGGAGCTGTGGAGCACCATGAGTACACTAACAATAATAGGAAATATCGACGCACGAGAAACGATGGAGACACGACAAGGCTGCAGACGAAGCATAATAAAGATAATATTCGTATCCCGTAAGAATCGTAGTCATAAATAAGGACTCTCCTACCAAATCTCATCCAATTGGCATCTTGTGCAAAAACCAAACGGTATGATCGGGCAAGAGAAACATCTTATCGCGGCTCTGTCTTCCGATCGGCGATGGGACGCGAGTATGCATATGAAACTAATAGTCTGGAGGGAAACGCGAGGGACATGTATGAGCCGAGGCTAAAACGTCAAGATATCGCAAGAGCTACGAAGATAGGCAGTGTTCACATACTTCTACTCCTGTGAATGCGCCTCTTGACCAATGCTACAGCATCTGGTCAGTTCACACAAAAATGCTGTTTTAATTGTACTGGTAGCAGACTCCTGTAACGAATACCAATGTAACCACCTTAGGTAGTATGTATTGCCGATGATCCCATGAAGTCTCTAATGTTGACCTCAAGAGTTCGATAGTTGGCGTGAATCGGAGCGAATTGGTGGTGTATGTGCGCTGAGCCCGGTTGTTGCACAGTTAAACTGATACTGAGAAAGCAAAAAAACGAAAAATAAACAAACCCAAAACAGTATAAGCCGGCAACGTGTGTCCTAGACAGATCATACTCCGAATCATTCATACATCGCTTGACTCCAACTGAAAATCGAACCAGTCATCAGCCAAGAAGGCCCCCTTCCACGAGAAGGCACGCAAAGGCCGCGAGCAGAAGTGGAACGAGCGGTTGGGAAGGCAGGACCGGCGCGACAAAACGCTGGACAAGTCTTAGGAGACGATCAATGGCGGAACTATCCCTCATATACTACGGGCATCTATCATTAAGGATGCCAACTAGGAAACGAAAAGGACGTTATTGGCATAAACACCAGATATAAAAGAACCAACTCTACAAATTACGACTTGGAAGAAACTGTTCTCATAATATTAGTCATAGCATCGAGATCCCTACAAACCTCTCTCCTATTTGTAAACAAGAATTAACCTAGAGAAGATAATTGACTATAAAATTTAGAAATACGAACAAAGATCATAACAACCAAAACAAGTAAGCGACAGAACCGCATCTATATTAAACGTTTCGCTGAGTGAAAGTATGTCCTGAACAGAAAAGGTTTATACCCACGAACACATAACACCATAAGTCGCCAAACAGAAAGAACAACGTACAATTAAGAGCAATACGAAGATATTAGCCCGCAGAGACTTAACTTCGCCAAAGTTGAACGTTGAATTCATGAGGCAGATTTACCTTTACATGATATTCCTTTCCTCTAACATTATTGAGCGAGCCGCAACGCCAATTCTGGGATGGCAGGCAACAACTAAGCTATCTTTGATGATTCTATTTAATACAGTAATCATCTGATAAACAATACATATAAGCACAAACTGGAATACATTTTCATGCACGAAAAGGGTATTTGTCCGTTAACACAAAGTGGAAAACATAGAGCTCAATGGAGAGGTAAGATAAGCGATAGCACAAGCCTGACGACCACCAAAAAAGACCAGAAATGTGGAACGGCCCCACTACCTCAATATTCAATATGAACATAAATTACATACTGCTTTAAAGTTTCGCTAATTGTGTAAAACTCAAACATAATCATTTATCACACAGAGTCCCACGAATCAGGATCGGCCCTGACTAGATGCCGAACGCCACAAAAATGCCCGACAGAGTAATTCTCTAATCGGTCTGATTTTCTCCTCCTTCAAAGACAGAAGCTTGTTGCTACAATCACGGAAGGTATGAACATAGAGCCATAGCTTCGATTTTTAATGTTCACAACGTTTTCGCAGACGTTCGACCTTTCCCAAAAACCTCTAAGATGTAACTCGGACAGGCTCATCATACGATAACATATAAGGATTCCACACCAGTAACTGAAAAATGGTATGTATAAAATGACTCTATTCCTAAGAGACCCAAAGATTTCGGACACCACTACGTTGGTATAGCAATCTCATGCAAGCACTATGCAGGGCATATTTCAACAAATATCTATGAATGAAAGGCGCAAAGTGCCTGGTCGAAAAACCAGGATGATATTAGCCGCCCCAGCATTGATAAATTTTCACAATTTAAGAATGAAAGTGGATCAGAACGATACTGGTATCTAACACAATGCTACTCTTAGGATAAAAGATAGAAAGTAAAGGATAAGAGAAGATATGATTAAGCAACCTGGATGAGGTTTTCGGAACACGATAATATAGAACTCCGGAAATGAAACAAGATTACATATGTATTAAAGAAGAAAGAAAAATCCAAAAAGTAGATGAATAACGAAGGGAAAGTTATATATTGTATTCCCTTATATGACGATTCGTGATCGATTCAAGACACTACTGCAAATATCCTGCAGAAAAGAATGGATAATTAATGATCTTCAAAAAAAAAATAATGATCCAGGTATATAATGGACTGAGAAGTTCTGAAAAAAACATTACAAGCGAATATTTTATGATCTATATTTAGGAGACAAACCCAAAACATAAAAAGCTAAACCTTACTAATAAAGATGTGAGAAAAGACAGTCTCTCCGAAGAAATGCCAAGTTAGAGGACGGTAATATATCGAAATAAATTGATTAAGAGAATTTACCGATAAACATAGGACAATGTACGCATGTTTCATGGAAATACCAAACATATATCGTTGTAAAGGTAATATACTCTAGAAAAAAGTCAGGGAACCAAAAACAATTGGAAACGAGATGATATAATGAAACAAGAGCATATAAGGAAGGACTATATATAAGAAAAAGAATTATTGAAAACTTTGTAAACCGTAATTAGCTGCAAAGATTTTGTTGAATCAAGAGAGTATTAACTTTTCATTAGAAGAAGAAAGAGTGACCAGTGTACCAGGAACTGCGATGAACGACTAATGATAATTCATGGAATGAATAATCAGTCTTACCCTCAAGATATGAACTATCTCTGGGTTGAAAGATTGAATTTTAAGATTCCACCTTTCCAAACGACCAGCTAATTGTTTATGTCTAAAAAGATGTACTAATGCGGAATGATCCGTGTAAATTTTAAGAGGGTAACCAAATATGATAGTTCTAAATTTGGTTAGAGCGTGTACTATGGCCAACGCTTCTTTCTCGGTCGTACTATAGTTGATTTCAGCTTTACTTAGCATTTTGGAAGTGAAAGCGAGGGGTTTTTCTTTCCCATTTTCATCTAACTGAGCTAATACGGCGCCTATACCGAAATCAGAAGCATCAGTGCTCAAAATGAACGGTTTAGAGTAATCAGGGAAAGAAAGTGCTGGATCTAAAAGTAAAAACTTCTTTAATGAGTCATAAGCAGACTGTTGTTCGATTTGCCAAGAAAATGGAATATTCTTCTTTAGGAGCAGAGTT
>JABUQX010062630.1:0-5000 GCA_015478945.1 Trachelipus rathkii | reverse complement strand
TGGAGAAAGTCCGGTCATAAATAATTTGTCTGTATTAAATAATGTAAGAAATTATAAACTTTATACAATTGTTGATAAAATATCAAAAAGAGTCTTTATTTTAGATAGTGGTAGTGAGATCAATTTACTCCCTATGGATGGAGACAATAATATATCGATTATTGGTCAAATTAAAGCAGCCAATGATACCGTAATTGACATATACTCTCGCGAAATTGTTACAATTGATTTTGGTTTAAAGAGAACTTATGATGTAGAATTTTTAACAACAAGATTACCTATTTGTATTCTTGGAATGCCGTTTTTAAAAAAATTTGCTTTCAATATTAATTTTGAGACAGATGTGTTAACGGATACTCAGAGCAAAGAAGGTATAAATTTATGTAATAACACGATTTGTAGAGATAATGCTTTCATTCACTCTCTCTCTCTCTCAGTTTTCTCCTTCTGTAGTTTCTAGTGAACTTTTTAGTGATATACCTATAGTTAATAATCTGGTATTTGAATTTAAACATTTATTTGTAAATGCTTATTTGCCGGAAAATTTTAATATTCGGGAAAAGCAACTTAGAGCTTGGGACGACCTGTTCAAAGAATTTTGGGGGAGGGGAGAACCGCTGAGTCAAACTTGGAATAGAAATGGGGGGAAGATAACTTGTGTTCTAGGGAGGAGGGAGAGGAGACTCGAATCCAATCTATTTTTGAAGGAAATAGCTTCACTTTTTCCTTATAAAACTAATATAAGCGGGGCTCCAATAAAACTTAAAGCTCGCCGTATTCCTCATAAATTATTCGAACAAACAAAGAGGGAGCTATTAAATTTAGTAAAAGCGAAAGTTTTAAAGAGAGCACCATCTCAATGGAGTTTTCCCATCAGCGTTTTAGAAAAAAGTGGGGGAGGGGTACGAATCGTGTGTGATTTTAGAAAACTTAATTCCGTGGCGAAAAATGATGTATTTGCTATGCCGAATATAAATTATATATTTAGTGGGCTTCATGGGACAAAGGTATTAAGTAAACTTGACGTCACGAACGCGTACTATCTATCTGCCTTTGGCAGAAGCCGATCAACATTATTTTACTATTAGTACAATGATCGGCAATTTTTCTTTTAGACAATTACCGATGGGATTTAAAAATTCGAGTTCGTGTTTCATGAGATTTTTAACTATATTACTTCAAGGCATTCCCGGGGTACACGTGTATTTAGACGATATTTTGATAGGGACCAAAGATTTATCAGACCACGTGGTGGTACTTAAACAAGTATTTGAGAGATTAAATTATTTTAAAATTTGTTTAAATAAAAAAAATGCGAATTTGGGGTAAAAAGGTTAAGTTATTTGGGTTTTGACTTGACGGAAGAAGGGCTTGCGCCATTGTCTGAAAAAGTTAAGGAAATAATTAATGTTCCTCGCCCGTTAACCATAAAAGAAGTGCGTTCGTTTGTTGGCAGAATTTCATTTTACCGCCAAAATATACCGTGTTTTACAAATCTAACTCTGCCTTTGTATAGTTTTTTAAAAGGAAAGAATAGCTCTAATAAAAAAATCACGTGGTCGCCCGAGGCTGAGAAGTCTTTTGTAGATATAAAGCAAGCGATTCGTCACGCCTCACGGCTCAGGTTCCCAGCAGTCGATGCGCCTCTCAAAGTGTACATTTATGCGAATAATAAAGCTTTTAATACAGTAATTATGTCGGACGATGAGGAAGGCACGCCTTTTGCTTTTTATAGTGGGTCTTTTAATACAACAGAAAAACGATATTTGCCAGTAAATAAGCTATTATTAGGGTTAACAAAATTATTCAAGAAATATGGCGCAATTTTTAGCGGGAAAGCAATGTTTGCGTTCTGTACGTGCTCTTCGTTGCGTTTATATATAAAATAAATTCATGCTAATGATGTACAAAATTATAATGCTAGGGAATTGAGGAACTTGCCATTGAGTACTTTTAATATCACGATGGAGTTAATTACCGAAAATCAAAATGCGTTATTAAAATATTTACTTGCGAATAATATTGCCCAAGATGAGGATGGGGTAGGAGAAGATGCAGGTCCGACTAGTGTAGGCTGTGACTCCGCCCACCGATTCACGACGGCCAATGAGCAATCAGCTGGGAATACTATAGCGGCTGACGTAGGTGCTATTAACTTGGTAATGAATGAAAGCGCACCGATGGATCTGTCTATTCGAAGTGAAAACAGCAGTCGCACTGAAGCGGCCATATTGGAAATTGCAAAAATAAATTTAGTAACCACGTTTGATAAAAATGCAAAAATATTAGTCTCGCATTTCAAACGAGATTTGGACTTTGAAGAAATTAGACAGCACCAACAGTCTGATAAGTACCTTAGTGATCTGATGGCGAAGAAAGAGAAAACAACTTTGAAGTTAATAAAACAGAAATTCTTTTATAACGGAAAGGAGATAGAATTAATTGTCGATGTATCTTTAAACTATGCGCGCGTTTTTGTGCCTGAAAATAGTGTGCAGAAGGTAATCAGCGAATACCACAATAAAGGACATTTGGGTGTGAATAAAACCCTCCTTAGCATAAAAAATGAATTTGTGTTCCAGCACATGCATAAAAAGATAAAACAGTTTATCCGCACGTGCTCAGCATGTCAAAAAAATAAAACAGTACCAGGTATAAGTCCTGATTACGGTGTTTTTAAAGAAGTAACGAAGAAGTTTCAAGCCGTTCATGTTGACATTCTTAAGTTACCTAATGCGAGAGGATACAAATACCTACTTACGTTAATTGACCGCTACAGTAAGTACTTGTTCGCTGTGCCTCTCAAAGAAATAAATTCGGGAGAAATATTGAATGCCTTCATTCACGAGCTATTTCCGTTCTGTGGAATTCCGCAGGTAATTATTTCGGATTTAGGTGCGAATTTCACTAGTCGCCTGTTTGAGGAAGTCTGCAGGGCCGTGGGAATGGAGCACCGGACTACGTGTAGCTCAAACCCAAGATGTAATGGCCTCCTGGAGGTAAACATAGGAATTTGCTGGCTTGTCTGAGATGTATGTTGCAAGAACATGATTTAAGCCCCTCCGACTGGCCGAGTCTTACCTATGGTGTTGCTCACTCGGAGACTCGCGCCGATAACAAAAAACGGTCTCAGCCCCGCAAACCTGATGTCTTGGCCAAATATAGCAATACTAGTGGATTAAAGTTGATTCCTGCTTCCGGGGGAAGAACCGGCCCAAAAAAAAAAAAAAAAAAAAAAAAAAAAAACTAGCCGCCCTTTTGGCGCAGCCGCTGGCTCCACACACCAATTATAAAAATCGACACGTCTTTGTGCCTAAAGGGTTACATGAGGCAAAATTTGTCGTGGTGCGGCAGACACAGTTTAATGTCGGCAAACTAGCTCCCCGCTATGTCGGCCCTTTTAAAGTTATAAAAGTTAATAAACAGAACGTGCTTATCGAAAAAAATGGGAAGCCCCATTTAGAAAATTTAAGAAACGTTCGCATATATTATAATTTAGTAGATTTAGAAAGAGAAAATAACACCTAAAAAAAAAAAAAAAAAAAAAAAAAAAAAAAAAAAAAAAAAAAAAAAAAAAAAAAAAAAAAAAAAACTAATACCTTTTTTTCTTTCAGATGGTAAAAACGCCTAAAGTAAAGGTGTTACATAAAAATGATTAAAAAGGGTTGCCTCCAGTAGGAGAGCTATTATTTTAGGTGAAAATTATTGTTTTACTCTCTAACTTTAGTAGCCACTGTCTCCTCTATCCTAAACTTTTTTAAAAAATTGTCAGAAGGGGGTGTTACAGGCAACTTTTAAGATAACCATTATGTACCGTACTCGTTACATAGTATAAAATTTATAAAGGATATATGTAAGTGCTACCAAGATTTCTGGTACACAGCTGTAAGAAAATCTTGTACAAAAAAAGTCCTGTTTCCGACATAACTGTTTCTTTCTTGTTGTATATTATCAAGGTCACCGAGGTGACTCTTGTCACCAATGGAGTGCCAATGGGAGATGGGTCAGTTAGAAAATAGAACCCGGAGAGCTAACAGCTTTGCTCTCTCTCGGGATAATAACTTGTAAGGTTATCAAAGACACATTTAAATAATAATTGATATTGTAGGAATAAATATTTCTTTTTTGAACAATAGTTAAAACACTTAAATTGTGTCCTTGTAAAATAATCATTAGAAGTAATTAATAAAGAAATAACTAAAGAAGCGTTTCGCTATTCCAAAACTATTTTATTATTTGCTATATCAAAGTGATCTCTTAAATAGGGCCAATTAATCATTATAGAGAGAAAGCTTTGTACATATATATATATATATATATATATATATATATATATATATATATATATATATATATATATATATATATATATATATATATATATATATATATATATATATATATATATATATATATATATATATATATATATATATATATATATATATATTATTATATAATACATATATAAAATATATATATATATATATATATATATAATATATTATATATTATATATATATAATATATTATATATATATATATTATATATAAATATATATTATTTATATGTATTATATAATATATATATTATTATATATATATTATATAGTATATATATATATAATATATATATATATATAATATATATATATAATATATATATATATATACGTTTTTGATGGGCTAATTCTTAAGTAAGCAATTAATAACATGACATGTAGTTTCTATTTAATTCTCAAATTGAAACTAATTTTCTTTCAATTTTTAAGTTTTCAATTATTACAATCTGAAGTTTCCACAAATAAAAAGAATTTAAATTTCATTCTACGCGAGGTCTTCAAAATTTGGCATTGATTCACTTCTTTTCAATTTAAGGATGGGAAAATATAAAAATTTGGATTTTTTTTCCTTAACCTTTGAAACTTAAATTCCCTTTTTTACCTCTTATTTTCTAAATTAAAAAGATTTTTCTCTCCACAGAAAGATTAATATTGAAG
>JABUQX010062629.1:0-19762 GCA_015478945.1 Trachelipus rathkii | reverse complement strand
ATATTTAATAATGAAATTATACGTTTTATAATTACAATTATAATTATATATATATATATATATAGTATATATAACTATATATAATATATATATTATATATAATTATATATATATTTATTTAGTATTTATATATATATTATATATAATATAATTTATATATATATACTATATATTAATATATATATATATATATATATATATATATATATATATATATATATATAATATAGTATTATATATATATATATATTATATATATATTTATATATATATATTATATATTATATATTATATATATTATATATATATATATATATATATATATTAATTATATATATATATATATTAATAGTATATATATATATATACTATATATTACTATAATGGAAATCCATGATCAATGAGGAAGTGGAGACCGAAATTAACAGTATGAAGAATGGTAAGAGTACGGTATCGACGGATTACCTGTGAAATATTTCGGGAGGGGAGGGGAGGGATGCACGTGAGTGGAGATGAATTCAACGGATTTGGAAGAGAAAAGAGGTACCGGAAGTAGAATGGGAAGGCAATAATATTGTCCAATGTTTAAGAAGGGAGAAAGAGATTGGGTGCTCCAAACTATAGGGTGATATCTCATTCTCCCTTCAGTATTGAATATAATGATAATGATTTTGGAGGTGTGACTTAGAAATAGTTGTTGGAGAAAAAGATTGAGTGAGTCTAATATTAGTTTTAGGCCGGAAGGAGGACCACCCGATTTGATATTAGCTTGAAGATGATGATTGAGAAGAGTTGGACGTTTGAATTGAGACATCTAATTGGGCTTTTATAGACTAGAGAAGTATTGATAGTTTGCCGCTGGAGAAGTTGTGGGCAAACGCTGGAAAATCGCGTATTATAAGATGACTCAAGTTTATGTCACTAGTAACACTCATTAGAAAGCGTTTGCGGCTTAAAGGAAAATTGGTTTCCATGGTTTCATTCTAAGAGCGGGAGTGAGACAAGGAGGTAGTTGCTGTCTCCTTTGTTGATCCATTATATATGGACGGTCGTACGATGTATCCGAGAGTTGGTTGGAGAAGACCTTGGAATTGGCTATGGCATTTGGCGGATGATATAGCTTGGTGGTGACAAGTGACAGGAGAGACTCTTGCAGAGAGGCGTTGTATAGATGGGGAGACATATTGCACAGAGAGGGATTTAAATAAGGAATAGACGGAGGTGATGAAGATCTCTAGAGAAAGAGAGGGGCTTGATATCGTGATAGAAGGGGAAAGGCTGAAGGAAGTGGAAAGGTTTAAGTACCTGGGTGTAAACGTGGATGGAGATTAAACCTATATATTTGGGAATAATGATGCAATGAATATAGGGTCTCATCACCTCATATTGAGTGCATAATAATACACCTTAAATACATAATTAGTACATAAAAATATTTTATTTAAAGTAAAAAAAGTAATCTTTTCATATTTAATGAATGTTCGTTTAAAAATAAATACAAATATATAACTATGTTAATGTTTTTAGCGAGAATGTCGTGCATGATGTTGCTAATTAAAGATAGATTTTTTATATTAATTTAATAAAACAGTAAATAATGTGCGAGTATAACATACTTCTTTTATTCCCGTTTATTTATGCACTTTTAGGTGTCATTCCATATATCTATATTGTAAAAATTCATAAGCTTTATTATGAAAAATCAAATTTTCACATTGAAGCAAATGATTGAAAAATTGGGAGAGAAGAAGAATAAACTCTATTTAAGTTTTATGGACTTGCAACAGACGTATGACAGGATTATAGGAAGCTCTGTGGCAGGTGTTAGTGATATATGGGTGTTGGTGGTAGGCTTATTAATGGAATAAAAAAAACTATTGAATTTCACATGGTTAAAAAAGAGCCCTTTTAAAAACCTCTGTAGTATAATAAAGTATATTTTCATGTGTGTTCTGAATTTTTTCATTTCTTAAAGTTTATCTAAATGATTATCTAATATATAGAGGCGTTCCTGTCTCAGAGGTAGAACACTAGCCTAGCAAGCGAGATCGAGGACCAGGTATCGAGGCCGATCGAAGTTGGAGGAAAGTTTGTGAGTGGACAAATGTTCAAAAAATTGTCTCATTCAGACATTAGTGAATAAACTAGTGGAGTGCTTTGTTACTGATGGGAAAATTTCCCAGCATCCGCGAGAGGTTTGGCCCATAGGTGATATTTGTCCTAGGCACGTGAAACTCTGGAACCTTCCTCGATGAGCCACACTGATGGGTATTAAAGTGTATATTTTACGTCCACACCAAGGGGATGAATTTTTTTTTAATATAACTATCTTTTAAATTCTTACAAATCTTTTTAAGAGATTTATTTATTTTGTTTATTCTAGAACTTAGTTCCATTTCTCAATATGTTTATTCTGTAACATTCTTTCAAATCTTTATATAAGCATGTATTTGCAATTTCGTTCTGGAACTTAGTTCCATTTCTCATTATATTTATCTTTTTCCATTCTTTCAAATCTTTATATAAGATGTATTTGCATTGTTTGTTCTGGAGCATAATTCCCTTTCGCACAACGTTTATTCTATAACGTTCTTTCAAAACCTTTTATAAGATGTATTTTCATTGTTTGCTATGGAACTTAGTTCCATTTCTCAATATATTTATTCTAAAACATTCGTTCAAATTTTTGTATGACATATATTCATATTGTTTGTCCTAGAACATGCTTATAGATTCTCCGAGGACGAAGTAGAGCTTCTAAAATTCCAGGTTCAACCTATTGGCTTTTCTGATGGCCTATAACAGATCCTCAAGTAAGTATTAGAATCAAATAATGTCAACCTGCTTCCTAAAATAAAAATGTTTAATTAATTATATCGGAGATACTAAGTTCTTAAAAAATCAGGAAATGTTATTATTATTATTATTATTATTATTATTATTATTATTATTATTATTATTATTATTATTATTATTATTATTATTATTATTATTATTATTATTATTATTATTATTATTATTATTTTAATAAAATATTTTATGTAAATTTTAAAGTAAATTTTAAAGTAAAATTAATTGCATTAAAACATCTACCCACAGACTTTTGATTAATAAACTTCCTTTTGTTTCATTCTAAAGGAGATTAGATGGTCCAGTTGCTCCTGAGGATTGGCAAGGTGGCTACCCAGATTTCACGTACAAAATAGGCCCATTTTTCAACAGTCAAAATGGGAGCGTTTCACTAAAACTTTCTACTCATAATTCTGGAAAAATAGAGAAATCTTACAATGTGATTGGGATTGTTAAAGGAAGTGTAGAGCCAGGTAGGTATTAATGGCTTAACTTTTGCATTTTGGAAGATAATGACAGATACTGATATTGTTAAACCTATTTTAAAATATAAAAGTTTTACGTTCCATGTATTATGATATGAGAATGTACATATAGGGATGCCATTGTGGAGTAACATGGTAGCAATTTTGATCCTAATCTAAGCTTGGCACTGCTCAATTTTCATCGATAATCGCTAGCAGTTTAGGATTCACTTGTAAAGGAATTGTTAAAACTTTTTACTTTATATAAAAATTAAGTGTATTTGAAATTTAAATTATGTAAAAACTTTGACCAACTTACTTATTTAATTTATAAATAATTTTTAATTTGAAATTCAGGTTGGAAAGACCGCGATAATAGACGTGTAATTTATATTATGTTGTGGGGTTAGCAGTAGAGTTTCGGTTGAATCGATCCACTATTTTTTGAAAAAAAAAAAATTTATGGGGTGTAAATTCTAAGAAGAAAAGTTTCAAATAAAAAAAATTTTTGGGAAACAACTTATGCAAAAAAATAAAAAAAAAAAAATAGTAATCACAATTTTTTTAATGAAATATTATAAAGGACAAAAACTTAAGCATTTTTTTCAAGAAATTATAAAAAAACTAACTTTACTAATGGAAAAATGATTAATTATAAAACTACTAAGTCAAGAGCAGACGCTTATATAAACTACAGAATTCTTGCATTCGAGAACTTGAATTTATATTTCTGGTATAAGAACTTATATGCAAGACTTATATGTAAGACTTATAGAACATAGAAAATAAGGAAGTAGAGAAATTTTAAGGAAACATTATTAGTCTTATCAAGACTTATTACTATTATTATTATTATTATTGATTATTATTATTATTATTATATATTATTATTATTATTAATTATTATGTATGAATTTATTATTTTTATTTTTATTAAATATAACAAATTATATTACATATGCAACATCATTATTAATTAGTATATATTATTATTAAATGTGTCATACTAATATTCGATTGTGTATTATTCTTATTATTAATTAATATGACTGGTCCAATTTTGACTGTACTAGTTAAGCAACCGATATATTTATCATCCCATTACTAAAGACTTAATTTATTTAATGATGCAGTAAAAGCTAGAATAGTATTTTATTGTTTATAAAGGGCTAGAGGTCCAAATTGGAGCAGTAAGCATAACCCATCTTCAGTCCTTCCAGACTAAAGATAGCGACATGTTAAAATTCTTAATTTTCAGGCAAACTTCATCGAAAAAAGCTTTTTCCGACGTTTAAAACGTCGCTTTCGGGTGTTTTTCCTGTTTCTGTGTCTGTAGTTATTTTTTTTCAGGTTTTCATTTTTTTCAAACCTATGTTTTTGACATTTTTTTTTCAACATTATACAATCTCTTACTTTCGAAATGACGCCCAACTGTTGAAACTATACATAAATGGGTATTCCAATTACCATATACACGAACTGCGTTCGAAGTATCTGAATAGTTATTTGAATTTTTTGAAATTGAGACACTCCCTCACATGTAATAAATTTCAAAAGCTTAACTATTTTTTTTTTGCGTATTTTAAAAATGAAAATAAATATTTCACTTAAAGCTCTTTTAATAATGGCAAATTCGAGTTTAGAAAGGAACTTCAAAATACATTGTAATGATTGGGGTAGAGAAATATATTTTTATTTAGATAAATTCTTGGTATATGCAGTAGTATTTTGGGATTTTTTCTTGAACAAATTTCAAAGAAAAATTTTGGCAAGTTCTTGAACTATGCTTTATATGTTATACAAAGAATGATTATCAAAAATATGAAGATGTATCTCGCCGCCCATATAACTTAGTCTTCCATCAATAATCATTGTTGAAATTACGTTACATTATTTTATTGATTTTTCGTTCCTGGAGTCAACATCTTATTAAATAGACACATATATTATATATATATAGATATATTAAATTAATATGATATAAATATATATCATATATATATTTATATTATATATATATAATATAATATAAAATATATATAATATTATATATATATAATATTATAATATATATATAATATAACATATAATATTATAAATAAATAAAATATAATTTATAAAGATAATTATAATATAAATATTATATAATATAATATAATATATATATAATAAATAAATGTGCATATAAATATAAATTAATTATATAATAAAACAGTATTAATAGATCTAAGGATAGTGAATAGTAAAGATATAGATTAAATATACATTTCTAAGCAAATATAAGTTATTAATCTTTTACATACATTTACAATAATTATACTAAGATATATATTATTATTATAGCTACAGTGTCTAATAGCTGACATCATGTTAACTTTAATGAAACGGCAGCATCCATAACAGTAAAATAACATAATTGACAATATAATTAAATGAGAATGGAGAGGGTATTTTAAATTTCTTATTATAATATTTTATTTATTTTTATTTTATTTTTATTCGTCTGTAAATTTATATACAAACGAGCCAATAATTTTCTCATAAGCAGGTATTAACGTATAAGTTTATTATATTTTACAGCTTACATTTCTAAATTAATTGAGCCAAGGCCATAATGCTACAGCCTTTACGACTGATAAAAACGAAAAATGGAAGCAATAATATCTTCAAATTACATATAGTTATTTTTATTAGTATTTAGTTCTTCATTATTTCAATATTAATTTGATTATTAGCATACCATTATTTAAACATATTGGAAAAAAAAGATTTTCCATTAATAGAAAATCTTAGATTTTATGAAATACTCAGCCTAAAGAGATTTAAAAGAATCAGTGTTAACCCCAAGAATTTATAATATGTAAAATTAATTAATGCAATTAATAAAAATAATTTTTATTTATTTTTGTAATTAAAGTTATAAAAAAATAATTTAAAATAATGTTTTTGTTCTATGTTTATAAACTCAAATATAATACCAATTAGGGATAACCGTACACCCCAACTCAGTGATGTCGAGATAAGGTCATCTCGCCTCCCAGGTGGACGGATCGACGAGGCGCATGGTGGGAGACTCGTCACCGCACTGAGGGCCGAGGCGCGCGGGGCGAAGTTCGTCCCGTCCCCTCGATGGGCCACGTCGGCTACGAACAGCCCCCCTAATCTGGAAAAAAAAACCTTCTAAAATTTTCGATAAAAGTGCAAATTAAAAAAAAAAAAAAAAAAAATAAAAAAAAAAAAAAAAAAATATTTAACCCATCCTTGGAATATTTTACCTCTTAGAATTCCAAAAATATCGTACTCCTGTTTATTGTAACTGTACTGGTGCTGCCAAGTGCTCGTAGTATACGATGATGTAGCTTTAGACACTACTTACATTATATATTTAATATAATAAAAGTTAATTATAAAATGAAATAGTAATAATAATAATATAGTATATAATATGATAGAATAAATATTGTAATATATATATATATATATATATATAATAAGAAATATATAGATATATAGAATAAATATGATAACTACAAAAATGACATATAAAATAAACATCCAGAAAATATTGTAGTAATATAAATAATATTTACTGGTATTATTATTATTACATTTTTATCTTTAAATACAAGATAAGTAAATAAATATTGTAGACTATATATATAATACATACGGCATATGTTATAATATAATATTATTAATGATAAACCAATAATTAACTCATATAAATTGTTAATTGATTTATGCCTTAACCTAAACTTCTAAAACCTAACACTAACGTAGGTGGCGGGCATTAAAGCAGATTAACATATATACCTTCACAATTTAAATATAAATTTATACACCAAAAAAAATGCGCTTTACCAAGCACAAACCAAATAGATCACAATAATTAACTGGTAGAGTTGTCTTAGCCTAGGTATAGATTAAAAAAAAAAATAAATAAAACGCCGGTCAATTTTAGTTTAACTCATCAATTGGGGCAAATCTCTCACTCAATACCGGGATAAATGCCGTAAGCCGTAAAGTACCGGTACCAACCAGTAACTGACTAACTCCGAATATACCTTTCAATCCTACCTTAACCGAGGTACACAACCGATCAGTAGGGCAAATAATAGTTTATGGTATGAAATAAGCAGACCGTTAAACCACACCGTCTCTACATGGGAATCTACCAACATGTCTAGCGGAGACCGCAAGGTGTGGGTACCAAACAATAAAGACTTGGGGAAACCTTTCATGATAGTACCAAAGCTAAATGCGCGGCTGGATAGCTGGCTAATTAAAGTAGGGACTAGTAAGATACCAACCGTCTCACGACGAGGAAACCAAACCAAGTATGGGCGGGAGGAATAGTAATTAAAAGCTAGGCGACGTATCAAACAGTCGACAGAGAGGAACCAACCACGGTTTGACGCCAGCTGCAAAGTGTAGACTCAGTTCTAAGTAAGTCGGAGTAGTGATGATGCTCACGAATTATCTAAAAATTAATATCAGATAATAATATAATATTAGAAAATAAAATATATAAATCGATTTATATCTGAATTATTTTAAATAAATATATCTAAATATCGCCTTTCGATATTAAGAAACCAGAAATATATCGATATTCGATATATCGATATTTCGATTATGTAGAGTACCGTCTATATAAAATATTGAATATATAAATATAAACCAATAATATTACTAAATAACCCGTGATATCAGCCAACTATCTAGAATAGCTACTGTAAATTCAGGCATAATATAGCTCTATAATATTTAACTACCTATAACTTCTACTACAGATATAAGGCGATGATATAAATTATAAATATAACCGTTAAATATCCCATGAACATATTACTACTCACCTAAACTACTTCACTCACCTCAATAATGGAAACCTAGCATAAGTAATTATATAATATATTATATATAATGAATATATATAATCATAGATTATATAATTATATATATATATATAATCCATATTAAAATATAGGCGACGGCTTATAGACATAGTTTAAAATAACCTATGAAGAAGGCATAGCCTTACACCAAATAGAATACAATTATTTGGAATCAGGGTGAAAAGAATTTAGTAATGATATAAAATTTCTGAATAATAATTGAGTTTGGGAAGAACCCATATTAATAAAAAGTATAAAGAAAGCTATGAAAAAAACAAAGTTTTAGGAATGTAACGATGCGAGGAAAAGGAAAAAAAAGAGTTTATTAATTATTTAAATAACATATTTATATAGATCCCAAGTTCAATGAGCAAGTAAATTTATTTTAATCTCTATACATGAGATAATATGGACGGGTACGATTTAATGACTACGTTATCGAATAAATGATATAACTATAATAAATTTTGATATCAAAAGATAAGTAATAGATAATACATAAAGATATTATATATAAAAAGACAATATATATATGTATATAGAATAATAGGAGGCTTATTTATTTAGCTGTAATGTAGGATAAATAAATATATATATATATATATGTATATAAAAAATTATCGCAATCTCCGTATCACGATGTGAGCCGTTAGAATAGAACTTGTAATAAAATATAGGTTAATAAGATAATGTAATAAAAATATAAAAAAAGATAAATATATAGCTAGGAAAATGTATATAGTGACTATATAAATTAAAAATAAGGTAAAGAAATTAAGATATATTAATAATAAATAGTATAACTAAATAAGATACTATACAAACGTAATAGGAAAATGCATAAATATATATATAAATTATAGAAATAAATAAGACCTCAAATAGACCTAACAAATCTTATAAGATATAAAAATAAATAATAAATAATATTAATAGAGAGAAGAGAAGAGAGAGAGAGAAAGAGAGAGAGATATAAGAAGAAAGGAGGAAGAGATGAGGAAGAAAGTAGTAAAGGATAATTTTATAGGATATGAAATATCCTGACAAAGGTGGGCACGATAACGAAAATGTTATATCGACAGTAACGATAAATGGATCGATAATCGGAAACACTTAGATAATTTACTACGATAAGCCGATTATCCGAGATGGAACTCGTGATAAAAATATCGCCGATAAGGCGGATAACCGATAATCGATAAATCCAAATTTTTATGTATTTCATTTTATTATAAATAAAAGTTAAAAAAACAAAGCCTTTGTGTTGTTATGAAAATGTTAGAAAATTAAATTTATTGCAAGAAAATGCCCCTATTTTTATAGTGATAATTCATAAGTATAAAAATTATTATTCAGTCTTCCTTTACCGACACAAAGCTCACAAACCAAGAAAAAATAGTAGGGGACATATGTTGGCCTACTTGATTAGATATACTTGTTAAACTTTGGATAGCTTATTAAATAAATTAATTTTTTTCCCTTTGCTTCTCGCAGTGTTTTTTATAATAAAATTTTTTTCTAATTTATGCTCTGTGTTATAGATCTATAATGTTAAAAGCCAAAGATAAAGGTGAATAAAGGATTGTGAAATGAATCATAGATGTAGTATAAATTACATAATTTCCATTCAAATATGAAAGACATAATAAGAATACTAGGTTCTGGCCATTCTAAGTCACGAGCATATATATATATACCCATATACATAAAACAAATTGAGCATGATAAAAAAGGTTGTTCATTCTGACAGAGGATAGACCTATACCTCTTAGACTCTGACAGATATGCTTTCATCAGTGACCGAGAACAGATCCAGCGGTCAAACACGCAGGCGCTAGGACGGCAATCTAGCGGGGGAGGTTTATTGTACCTTATAAAGAAGGTCATATGAGCACCTTGTCATTCAATATGCTAAAGTCTAGGTGAGTGACAGGCTGTCTATCGAATGATACGCCAAGCTGAGAAGCTTAGTTAATAACAATGGAGATACGAGCTGTTAATCTCTTGATCTTATCTCATTGACTGGAAAGTTGAACTTAGAGAATTTGAAGTTCAGAAGGTGTAATCATCAAACATCACACAGAGTGCGTAATTGAGTAGGAGTAGTTTCCTTCTCTTCCAATGGTGCCTTTCCCTGGCGGATGATCAATAGTGCTGCCCTCCCACGGATTGTTTGAGAAGTGGTTCTCGTAGGTTCGATTACAGCACCAGACAAATAACTCTTCACCTTCTATATCGTTATAAAATATATTAATATAGTATAATATTATATAATATATAATATATGAGAAAATAAAATAAGGTAAAGTATATATATAAGGGGTGGTAAATGCAGGATATCCAATAAATACATTGAAGTAAAGTAATAGAAAGGTATAAGTAGTAAAAGATAGTAGTTATGTAGGGGTAAAAAATGAGGTTATAGATAAAAATGATATATAATGATAGTAGTAATCCTATATGAAATATGAAATATAGTAAAGAAATAGAAAGTAATGCGCAGAAAATATAACGCCTGTCACTGCTAGACGCCAGAAGTATGACAGAAAGAAAAGTGTCCAGAAATGGGCAAAAGGATACATTAACTTTCAGGTCTTCAACTTTTCAAAGTTTCCAACTCCAAAAGTTGAACACATGAAGTCCTTGGCTAGAAAGCTGAGAAGTATAGTATGTTGGAATCTATGAGGAACATGAGGAGGTGTTTTGACTTTTTGTAGGGACGTGAGAAGAATAAGATTATAAGATTAAAATCGACTTATTTCACATATGGAATATTAACCGAATAATCATAAATAAAAACTTACTGTTTTTTTTCGTTATTAGAAACACTGAAAGAAAATTGTAACATATTAAGTATTAATGAAGCTAGGAATTCTGTCAAAAATGATTACTTATAAGGACAAAAGTAAGAATATTGATGTACTAACAACGAGAAGTAATTTAGAATCTCGAGATATGTAGGACAACTGCTTAATTGAGATCGATCATAATGGCAAAGTCTGGATCTAAGAAAATCTATTAAATTTTATAAAAAATGAAAATAATAAGTTTAAAGAAGGTTCGGAAGATGACTGGTTAGCCAGACAAGGACAAACTTAGGATCGATAAGAAAAGGCTGTATGAATGTACCGCCCAAATACTAACTTTAGTAATGTATTATGAAAACGTTAATTTAGTAAGAGCGAAGGAACAATCGTAATCGCAATGGTCAGAGTAGTGGTGATGTTAGACGATAGTCAGTTTAAGGTACTCAGATGAGAGTTAGAGATGTTAAAAACTGTAAACAAAGACTCAGAAACAGGAAGTCCTGTTCCGGTTTTAGATTTTATAATGAAAGTCTTTCATTTATTAGTGAATTGCTTAGCAGTTCATTAAATACACAGTAAACATACACAGTAAGAAATCAGGATTCAGTGCTGGTCTCGAGTGGACTGGCAAAGTCTTTAATAGTCCAGAATAAATAAATAAAATTATAATTGAATTTTCATGAAAAAAGGAAAATATTACTTAAACTATAGATAAAGCTAATATTAATTATCGTGTATCCTTTTTTGAATGGACTCAAGTTAACCTTACCACTCTAAAGAATAAATTGAAAAAATTACCATCTCTCTAATATATATAAAATATATAAACTAATATAAAATCTTAACAATATGATATTATAAATATTAATAATAATTATAGTAATATATAAGTACATATATATATATATTATATATAATAATAAAAAATATATATTATAAAATATATAATATTATATATATATATATATATATATTTATCCAAAGCTCAAATTACTTATCAGTATAAAATAGACTTTAAAAAGGACAACTGATTAGATATGCTGCTGTGAAGTCGAGATCATATATACCCTCAATTCATATTGCGCAAACACAGTTTAAATACATACCGATACTGTATGCAGTAACTGACAGAGACTGAACAGTCCGGACATATTACAGAAGATAATGCAAGGTGTACTACAAAAAGATAAACATAGAGGCAGGGAAAGCCAATTATATAACATAAACATATACCAGAAAATTATGGTCAACTTATGATTATGCCAAACAATTCCGATCACCTAGAGAATGAAAACGTGAAAAGTTAATTAGTGAAATACTTCAGTGAAGAGACAATTTAGACTAAGACCAAATAGGAAATGTAGAGTAGTAGTGCCATGGTTGATCCCCCACCCACCATATAAACATCCATCGTAATTTTTAGAGTTCCCGAAAAGACGAACCAAATCTCCCACAAAACAACAATATTTTCTGGTTTATTAATGATAATACAACGACATTTGGCGGTAACGAATAATTGAGAACGAATAGATATAGTAGAAAAATAAGTAGTTCCCATCACTTCTGGGTGTCGGCATAAAGAGAGTAAAGGGGATAAGATTTTATTTTTTCCGGCTTTAAAAAAATTTTTTTGTAAAGTAGAATTATATCGGCTTATCGATATCCAATGAAGTAAAAATATACGAAATATCGATATATACCGCCAAAGATAAAATCATCGCCCAAAAATTTATACGATATATAACTGTGAGAAATAACGAATATAGCAAGATTATATCGATATTTTTTGCCATTCACCTAGTAAGGTCAGTAACTACAGTTGATAGATGACAGAAAGGAAGGGCAGTTAAGGAATCAAACTCCATATGCTCTTATCCAACGAGTAGATTGTTCAGGACCTCGACCTAAGATAATAATGACCAAAAAATGAAATAGCCAGTATATTCAAAAAACAGCATTCAATGTCGATATAAATAATTGAAAGTGAGTTATAACTAATGAACTATAAACTTAACTAGTATGAGTCCGAGCGGAGGGACTCAGTACCATCTCACAACCCATAAAAGAATGAAAGATATGAAGAACTTATATCAAAAGTATATAAGGCATGTAATTTACCAAAAAAGTAAAAACGCGCTTCAAACTAAATATGCATCATTAAACTCTTACACTGAAATATATATAACTAGATGAGACACTTAAAAATAACCCCATAGTGACAGAAACCATAATTGATAACTCATTAATAAAAAAAAAAATGTTAAATGCTCTAACATAGGTCTCCTATACATACACACATGTATACTGTTATAGGAGCTTGGTCTTAAAATTATAAAAACTATTATACACACAATTAATTAAACATGCAAATTAGATTTACACACATGCAGATGATTAAATGTGGAAAGGTTTCTGCTATATAATTTGTAAATGATGTCATTCATATTCTAGACTTCCTATTTAAAAATGAGGAAAAAATTAAATCCTGATACTAATTTTTTTATTCAGCCATTTAATAAAAAAAGTGGAGAGGTTTTATATATACTGTATAAATATATATGTATATTTTTTTTCCTGTAGGTTTATGAGAAATATTAGCCAAAGGGGCAGTGAGAAACTGGTAAGTAAAATTGATTTTTCCATTTTAAAGTTTTCTGCTTGTTGCAGACTACTGTCCGTAAGATTTTATGAAAGAAATTCTATGAATCAAGTTTTAATAATTAATGAAAATATTTCGTTCCTCAAAGTTGCAAATTAATTGATTTAATTTGAAGCTATAATCGATAGGAAAAAAGTTTTTCTTTAGTAACTTTCTTTATTTAATTTAAATGATGATCTTAGCATAGATCATCTGAATATATTGATGCTAATTAGATCCTGATTTTTTAATACATATATATACCTTTTGACCTGTAAATAAATTTTTATATATGTTCCCTTTTTCCCCCTTCTGTAGGTACTAGATGAAATTGATACAACTACCAATAAAACGGTGAGCTTACTCATGTTTATTTTTTTATTTGAGAAATGAAAGTCGCTTTTCTAAATTTGAATATTTCAAAAACTAGAAAAGTATTTTGATTCACAAAAGATTTACATGGTTATCCGTACCGGTTTTACCGCCCCAAACATAATTTCTTTTTAGTGTATTGTTTTTTGTTCTTTAATAAATTGCTATTTTTAGGTTCCTTAAACGTAGAACTTTTTTTTTTTTCTATTCGGAATATTTTTTAAGGGTAGTAAATGCGGATTTGGTGAATAAATTGAATTTTAAGTTTTAATTTTTAAAATGTAAAATAGATATGATGATACTGCACTGGGCTATGAATAATTATGATTCTAATGTGCTCACTGAGATACGGTATGTGATAGTAGTAACTTTTTTTAAGTAGTTTTTATATAACTTATATTTTCCAAATTAGTTTCTGAAGAAAGTGATATTTGATTCGCTTCACATGAAACACGTGTGGACTATCATCGCTCGAGGTTGTTGCAGTTATGTATAGTTTCTTGATCATCCAAACTGGATTTACAGGGTCAATTTTTCATAATTTACAGTCGTGGATGAAACGGAGGATTATATTAAGCTTGTCCAGATACTGCAATACAAGGTTATTTTTTGAGGTAAGTAATGGAAACTTGTCGGTTATATAATTAAAATATATAGTTAAATATTATGGTGAATTTGTATGGTTTTGATGGTGCTAGAAGGAATAGGTATTTTGGGGATGAGGTTATTAGTAAGGAGGACGGTAAGGGGGGGTTGGAGTGAGAAAGTGAAAGAATGGTAAATCTGCAACATTTTTTATAGATGAAATACTAATGAAATGATCAGAGCGGAGGCGAGATGGTGATGATTTTGGAAGTTGTTGAATAAAGCGTTTATGGAGGGGTATAGTTCCAAGGGCAGGAGAGAGCGGTAAATAGTACCCTTGATAAGGTAAGGGAGAGAAAGGGGAATTGTTAGAAATTATAGAAGGGGGGAAAAGTTTATTGAGTGTTGTAGGGAAGGTATTATGCTGGTATTTTGGTCAAAGAGTGCGTCGAGATACTGAGGGACTGATTGTGAAAAGCAAGGTGCGTTTAGGACGTGGTAGAGGATGTGGGATTCAATCTTTACATTTGAAACAAGGATTGAGAAAATGAGGAAGAAGACGAAAAATTTATTTTAGGTTTTATGGATTTGACAACAGGCGGTATGATAGAGTTAATAGAAGGTTTATGGCAGGTGTTTGAATATGGTTAGGGTGGATAGGCTTCTGAATGAATGAAAAGTATGTATTACGAATAGTGTGAAGCGGTGTAAGATAAATGGTGGTCAAGTGGTGAATTGGTTTAGGATTAATTAGCCGGAGTGAGCCAGGGTTGTTTTATGTCTCCTTGGTTATCAATGTTGTATATGGATTGGGGTTATGAAAGGAATTCGAGGTGGGGATGGCCGAGGAAATGTTGTTTTTGTTAGAATGATGGAGAATTGGAGAAGAGTGGAGTGCCCTACCTATTGTATGCGGATAATTTTGGTTCTGTGTGGCGAGTCTGAAGAGAGGTTGAAGAAGGGATTGGTGGAGAATTGGCCAGAGGTATGTAAAAGGAGGGTCGGAAGTAACGTAGATAAGAGTAAGGTTATGTTGTGAGGAGGACAGTCCTCAGTGTGAAGTTATGTTAGATGATGAGCAGCTGGAGCAAGGTCTGAGTTTAAATATAATTTAGGGTAGTGCTTGGATGAGAAGAACGGATGATGCAGAGTTGGTAGGAAAGTTGAATGGCAGGAAGGTTGCTGGTGCAATTAAATCGGTGAGCTGAATGTAAAGGGACTAAGTCTGAGTGCGCTAGGAGTCTTACATGAGGGTGTATGTTGTTACCTGTGTTATTGTATCGTGGCAGTGAGACTATGTCTGGAATTAAAGAGAAAGTATAGATCTAAAGTGCAATGTGTTTCAATGGACAATCTTAGGGGCAGACAGGGAAAAAAGAATAATAAAGTAGAGTCAAGATAGATTAGAGAGTTGTGTTGGTGTGAAGAAAGGGGTAAATGAAGAGAATAAATGAAAGTATGATGAGATGGTATGGTCATGTGGGAAAAGCATGAATGAAATCGGTTGGTTTTAAAAAGCGGATTATAGTGGAGAGTGTGTTGGGAACGACCGGCTGGGAGACGGAGAAAGTGGATTGAGACGTGAACGAATGTCTGAAGGAGAGAAATGTGGAGTTTGGCAGAGGCGAGAATAAAGTTGCGTGATAGGAGAGAATGCGGGGTTGATGGGGGCATGGTTGTGGGTCCCTGGGCCAGGATGAACCCTTACATTTGACGATTTACCATAGTGAGGGTCCGTCGCGTCCCATGATGCCTTCTAGGTGGATTTTCTTTGCTACTAGCTCTCATTAATTAAGGTACAGAGGGGCGGTTAAGGCTGGGCTTTCCTTTTCACGTTTTGTCATGTTCTCCTACTGCTTTTTTTTCCCGATGCTTGTCAGCGCACCTTACACCCAATCTTGGGGGCAAGAGGAAGCTGAAGAAAGAAAAGAAAGTTAAATATTATTGATGAAAATTAAGTTGATATGAAAAGTTATAGAATGCATGCCCATTAGCACTTGATAAATTATTAAGTTGCTGCATTATAGTAAGTGACCGAACGCTAAATTTTTTAGGTTAAATGTTTTAAGTAATGGGTAGGGAATGCCATTTTTTCATAATTTATATTGTCTAAATACTTTTTTGGCAATTCAACGGAAATTTTGTAATTTTTGTTTTATTAAAAGTGGAGATGGTAGGCGTTATTTTTTTTTTTCTTTTGTCTTTTTTTTTTTCTTTTTAAATTTTCCCCTCGAAAAGCTTTGTCCTATACCTAACTTTTTTTCCTACTTTATTTTCTATAAATTATAAAAATAAATATAATCAATTCTAAAGACAGAAACCTATTTTCATGAAACTTGTGATATGTTTGTCAGTAGTGGGAGAATTGATATTAAATTAGTTTTAAAAAAATAAAATTTAAAAAATAAACCGATCTCTATAACACAAAAGGTCCTAAAGGCCCGCAGATCCCAGTAGGCATAAGAGTTTTTTTTTGATCCGATTTTTCTTTATGGTATATTTTGGTTTTTTATTCTCTTTTTGTGTTTGTTTTTTTTATTTTTTTTGTTTTTGGGATATAATTGTGGTAAAGATGAGTTGTGGTTTACCTGTGTTTTAGGATGGTTTTGTCTTTGTGGGGGGCTAAATTTGCATTTTGTCCGAATTAATTCCTCTGTACAATGGGAGAAAAAAAAAAAGGAAATGGGAAAAAAAGGGAAAAAAAAAAAAAAAAAAAAGGAAAAAAAAAATAAAGTGGAAAAAAGAAGAAAGAAAAAATAGAAACGGTAGTAACCTGTCGGGTGTGGTTTTAGTAGATGGATAGGAGGTAATGTTTTTAATGTTATTATTGTTTTCATTATCACTTTTTTCTTTTTCTTTTCATCATAGAAAATTTTCAATCTCTCAATCGGGGAGTGGAAGGCTCGACCGAGGAAATGTACCATATTTTTATATATTTAGAATGAAGAAAGAGTATGAACTTAAAAATGGAAGGCAGGGAAGGAAAAATGAGGGGTCCTCCAAATTAGTGCGGAGGCAAAGGATTTGCGGAGGTATATCCTATTCACGATTACTAAAAATTCTCATTTACGGTTTTATAATTCCAATTGCGGTTTCTTTTGTGGGAAAACCCAAGATTTTCTACATTATATAGGACAAGCAACATAAATTAATATCTGATTAGTGTATTTTTTATCTTATTTTGAAGGCAATAAACTTAAATCTACTTGTATGCTAAAGGTATTTTAAAAACCCCAAAAAAAAAAAAAAAAAAAAAAAAAAGCATTGAGGTCATAAAAATTTAACTGTTAGTTTAAACTTTTATAATTTAAAAGAGTCTTTTCTTTCTTGAACATATTCAGGTTTTCTTGCAGTACAAAAAACCCTCAGAAGGGAAATCCCAACCATGCGGGGAGTGAAGGAAAATGGAAAGGTTGGTGGGGGGGGGGGGGTCGGGCGGGGGGGGGGGGGGAATGTCGGGGACGGGGGGGGCGAAGGGGGAAAAAGGAAAAAACATTCGGAACAAAACGATTTTTGCAGAAGCCAAACTGGATGTTTTAAAAACATTTTCTAATTAGCACCGCAAATTACTTTGGGTAATGAATTGCGGTGGAACAATGCCCATACCAAACCCAACAAGACCCACAACCCCAAGCAAGTTATATTACATAGTAGATTTGGAAATTTCTTGTGGGGGATTTTATATGTGCATGGGAGGAAAAGACTGGTAGACAGAGAAAGACGATTTTGAATATTGATTAGAAAAATGAAAAAATTATAGATGGTGTGGAAGTACTAAAATCAGAAGCATAGCGTAATTCGATGTAATTATAATGTATGAGTCAGATGCCGCACTATGGCTGATTTTTTTTAGTTTTTATTCAAGTTTCTGTGCGGAAGAATTGAAATCAACAATGGAGCAAATAATTCTTATAAAAAAATTATCTATAATAATAACTTAATATCTCTAAATAATTAACAATATTTTTTACTTATTAATATTTTAATTTTACTTAGAAAATAAAACATTAAAAAAAGTTTGCGTAATTTATTTTTTTTATTCCATTAAAAAGCCATAACATTGTTTATTAAAAGTTTAATCAGTTAAATTACAGGGCCAAACTACTACTTTTTGTAAACAACATGAAATAGCTATTATAGTATAGCAATGGCGGTTAAAAACATCTAGTTCATTTCTTTGTCTTCTTTTTCTCTCGTCGGAACAATAATTTAAGTTCACTATTTACCAATAAAGTTTTTTTTTTCTAAAATTTTTAAAACATTTTCTTTATCTAAAGAATTGATATGAATAAAAAATGTTTAATTTATAGAGTGTCATTTGATTTTTAGGAAGCTTACGATATGCCAATTCAAAATTAAAAAATCGTGAAAAGATAACTCAGAGAGTGGGACAAGGAATATTATTTTGACCCATTGGATTACATATATCATAACTACTTGATGTACCGATCCCCATCAAGTAACATCTATTCTAATTGAATATATCTGATTTGAAGATTATTCTTAAGAAAGTTAATATGACATGAGTTTTAATATGTATTTAAATAATAATACATCGTTAGTTTTCTTGCTTCAAATTTTACACATGCGCATACAATATATTTCCACACAATTGAATTTTTCAGTTGATCTTATTATATATATCATTTGTTACTTTCTTTCCACACTCTTACCATTATTTTGAATATTCGTCGTAAAGAGTGTTCTCCTTCTTGTTATACAAGTAATAAGTGAGTATACTCTAGAGCTTTAAATATTAACATATTTTATGAGAAAAATAGGCTTGGGCACTTGTTTTTTTGTCTTTTTTTTATTTTTAATAACTGTGTGAAGTTCGAAATACAGTTACATAATAACGATGAAACTCTTATCTCCACTTGAAAGATTATCATTGCTTTATTCAAAGCAAATTGTTGATCATTGAAGATCGTGTCGAGTAAATAATTTACTTTTTAAAAAAGTAATAAAATGTTTACTTAAAGGAATCATATTTTCTAGAATATTAAGTTTAATATTTGTAATTTTATAATGACAATATAAGGATTATATATATATAATATTACCATAGAATAATTTTTTTGGCATTCCTTACAAAAGGATCCACGTTATCCGTTTACACACCCAAGAATTTATATATATATATATTTA
>JABUQX010062628.1:5000-10000 GCA_015478945.1 Trachelipus rathkii | reverse complement strand
CAATGTGTTCAGATGGACAATCTTAGGGGTCATGCTAGGTGTGAGAAGAATTGATAAAATGAGGAATGAACATATTAGAGAGATGTGTGGTGTGAAGAAAGGGGTAAATGAGAGAATAAATGAAAGTATGTTGAGATGGTTTGGTCATGTGGAAAGGATGAATGATAGTCGGTTGGTTAAGCGGATGTATAGTGGCGAGTGTGTTGGGAACCGACTGGCTGGGAGACCGAAGAGAAAGTGGATTGAGTCGGTGAACGAATGTCTGAAGGAGAAAAATGTGAGTTTGGCAGAGGCGAGAATAAAGGAGTGAATGGCGGGGTTTTGTATGGGGGCATGGTTATGGCCCACCTGGGCCAAGGGATGAACCCTTACATTGACGATATGCCATGAGGGTCTATCTCGGTCCCATGAAGCTCTAGGTGGATTTTCTGTCTGTGACGAGTTCTCACTAATTAATGGTACAGAGGGGGGCGGTAAGGCTGGGCTTTCCTTTCGACTTTTGTCATATTCTTCTACTGCTTTTCTTTTCCGATGCATTACACGCACCTTACCCCAGTCTTGGGGCAAAGAGGTAAGTAAAGAAAGAAAGAAATTTTCCTTATTATTACTCAATGTGTTTTTATATATTATTATTATTATTATTATTATTATTATTATTATTATTATTATTATTATTATTATTATTATTATTATTATTATTATTATTATTATTATTATTATTATTATTATTATTATTATTATTATTATTATTATTATTATTATTATTATTAAAATCTAAGAATTGCACTCATTACGACTATTATGTAAATAGATAGTAAACTTTTAGGCAATTAGTTTTTTATGAGTGAAAGATGAAAATTATTTAATTATTTATTAGTTTTGTCCATTATTATTATTATTATTATTATTATTATTATTATTATTATTATTATTATTATTATTATTATTATTATTATTATTATTATTATTATTATTATTATTATTATTATTATTATTATTATTATTATTATTATTATTGTTATAATTATTATTATTATTATTATTATTATTATTATTATAATGATAATAGTAATAGTGATATTATTTCTTCAGATTGAAATTAATGTTATTATTATTATTGTTATTATTATTATTATTATTATTATTATTATTATTATTATTATTATTATTATTATTATTATTATTATATTATTATTATTATTATTATTATTATTATTATTATTATTATTATTATTATTGTTATTGTTTATTATCAATAATATTGACTTATTATTGATATTTAGTTATATTTTAATTACAATTCATATATTTTAGGTTCCTGATTTGGGAGTATAATAAACATTAGATAAGAAACTTCATCTTTTTGAAAACCTTGCAGTATATATATATATATATGTATATATATATATATATATATATATATATATATATATATATATATATATATATATATATATATATATATATATATATATATATATATATATATATATATATATATATATATATTAGGGATGCACTGATTTCCGGCTCCGGCTCCGGCTTGGCCGGAGTTCCGGCCTTTTTAAAGATCTCCGGCTCCGGCCGGAGACCTATATTTTTAAAAGGTAGTTTTGAAAATAAAAAGTTATAATTCATTGAAAGTAATAATGAGACATTTAATGAAATAAATTTATTTAGAAGAACTTATTCATACAAAAAGTGTAAAAAAATTATTTTAGTATTTTTTTTGTTGTAGTGATAATATTAAGTCAAACTAATAACTAATATAATAACTATAATAATATATAATAATATGAATAGGCCTATATGACACCATTTACTAAATTGACTAATTATTTTGATAAACAACTTAAAAGGGTTTGATATCCAAAATGACAACCCCTAACAAAAATACACTTTTGATAAATCTAGCTTTAAAAATGCAATACAGAAATAGGTAAATGAATTGGTAAAAGAACTTTTAAACTACATGCCATATCTGACCAAAAGACTAAAAAATTATGATATATATCCTTAATCTTTAAATTATTAAAGAGCTTTTAAGTTTTAACAAACTAACATTTGAATATATATATATATATATATATATATATATATATATATATAAAAAAAGTAATTATATATATATATATATATATATATATATATATATATATATATATATATATATATATATATATATATATATATATATATATATATATATATATATATATATATATATAGAGTATATATATATATATATATATATATATATATATATATATATATATATATATATATATATATATAGTGTATGTATCAGCTGTTATCGATACTGTATAGCGTAACACAATAGAATTTTTTGAGAAAATTAAATTATATTGTTAAGCACTAAAGTCAGTGAAAGGAAAGTTAAATAGCTTATGCATTGCTATTTAGGTAACCATTCTCTAATATTTAAAATCAAATGCTCTTAAATTATGATAAAGAAACAGGAGCTGATCAGCTAGTGTTGGAGAAAGACGATTCCTTTTACTTGTAGAAATATTTCCTGCTTGTCTAAACATTCTCTTGCTAAATACACTTGAAGGTGGAGCAGAGATATTTCCTAGCTAATTCAGGTAAGATGCAATCAGGATAAAGAGCTTTTCTTTCTTTCCACCATAACAGTAGATCAGCATCCGATTTTCGTTCCATAAGTGGTGCTGCAAAATATTTATCCACAATAGTTTGAATAGTATTTTCTAATTCATGTTGTTTTCTCTCACTGCTGCTTCTACGTTTGCATTTTAACTTTTTTTCTCCTTTGATCAGTTCCACTTGGTTTGATTGTATCTGAATATTCTTCATTTTCTTCTAACGATTTTTCTTGTAGCATGTCATCAAAGCACTTCCAGAAAATTGAATGTGTTTCCTTTTCAATATCTGCCGTTTCATTTTCAGATTCTTCATGTGAATCTGTATATGAAATTGATCATTTTGATCATCATTTTGTTCATCAGAATATGAACTTAATGTAATATTTTCTTTAGCTTTTATAAAAGTTTTACTTCTTTGAGCATAAATTTTGTTTTATTCTGATCAATAATATCAAAGGGAGCTAATTTGTATTGTGGATTTAGAACTGTTGCAAGTACATAAAGTTTCTTTTCTTTAATGGTACCAAAATGTTCAGTAACAGAATTTAAAAGTTCATCTTTCATAGTTTTTACACCGCTATCCTTCCAAGTTTTTGCTAAATATTTTTGCAATGCATTAACTGCAGGTATTACAAAAGATATATCTACATCATCATCACTCGCTCTTTTAGTTAATTCTTCAAATGGTTGTAGCAATCTAATTATATTCTCCATTAGCTTCCAGTGATTTGCATTTAAGATATCTAGATTGTTTTTCGAATTTGAAGAATATATAATAATTGCAATTTTTTGCTCTATGATCCTTTGCAGCATATAATATGATGAATTTCATCTTGTTTCCACATCTTGGATAAGCTTGTGTATTGGCAAATTAGAATTTTGAATTTCCGTTAATTTAGTTGTAGCAATTGGTGATCTACTAAAATGACCTACAATTTTCCTACATAAAGTAATTAAATCTTTAATTGATTTTTTGAGAAAATATAGCATCATGTATTACTAGCTGTAAGGAATGAATAAAACATGTCTCATTTATAACACCTGTCGCTCTCATACCTTTTGTAATGTTTGGTGCGTTATCTTAGGACAGCGCTTCCCAACCTGGGGTACGCGTACCCTGGTGGTACTCTGCATACCAGTTGGGGGTACATGAAAATAATGTTGATAATGGCGGAAAGCACCAACTGAAATTATTAAAAGGCAGGTTTGAAGACTTGTATATCAAGATTAATAATTATTATGTACTTTCATCATGCAGTAAGATAATGTGATTACAAATTATTTAAATGCTGTCTTTATTTGTTTTGATATTAGGGTATATACTATTATAACAAGTTGAAATAAATTGTAAAATGTAAAATAAAAAATAATAGGCTATAGAAGTCATTAATTTGAGTCTTTTGATTATTTAGCTAACCCTAAGAACATTACTATCCAACAAAAACAAACATTTTTTTTGGCGTGAAGGGACAGGTAGGAGGAGTTATGAGCAAAGAGGGTACTAATCCATGAAAAGCCTAATCAAGGGGTACGTGGGAGTAAAAAGGTTGGGAAGCGTTGTCTTAGGACAACATGAATATTTTATTTTTTTTAAATCCCAGCTCTTAAGTATTTCCTCACTTTTTAGAAACACTAAAACTACTGATTTGTAATGTTCCACTCTTCCTTTGAAAATCTTTATCAATCCAATGCCCTGACATACTTATAAAGCTTTCATTGTTATATGAGCAAGTCCAAATATCTGATGTTAATGATATTGCTTGAATTTCTTGCAGCTGAAGTGTATTTTGTTCTTTACCCTTTTATATATTGTTTGGATAATCTCTTCTGAAAAGTACCTCCTTGATGGAATATTATATTGTGGACATACGTGATTTATTAATCTCTTAAATCCAATGTCTTCAACAAAAGAAAATGGCAGATTGTCCACAGCAATCATTTCCCCAATTTTGAAATGAATTTCTGTGCTTTTTCTATCATTAATTTCCCAAATCTTTGTTTTATCAGTTATTTCAAACAGTGTAGGCTGAAGAAATCTTTTTTAATAGAGGTAGAAGTTGATGATATGGATGGACATGGATCATCATCTGCTGTGTCTGTGATATCATGTTTTCTTTTTTTGGCCACTTTTCCTCTTAAAGATTCAGATATTTCTTTTATCTTCAAATATATGGTTTTATGTTTCTCTTCAAGATGATCCAGTAAAGGTTTTGTGCTATAATATTTTGAACCTTTCTTTGGGTTTCCTCTTGATAGTAATGTATTCCCAGTAGCGCACAAGTAGTTCACACCTCACGGGTTTAGCCCTCTTCAAGGAGTGTAACTTCTCTAGGTAGTTACTACTTAGGATCCGGACGAGGAAGGTGCATGATAATT
>JABUQX010062627.1:0-30338 GCA_015478945.1 Trachelipus rathkii | reverse complement strand
CGTTCCCCTTACCCTTCCCTTCCTCAGTTTATGTCCCTTCTCCTCCGTTTTCTGTACGTACTACCCTACGTATCCCTGGTCTCTCTCTTCTGAGAGTCTCCCCATTCCCCTGCTTCCTGGTGGCTACCGGGCTGTTGTCTCTGTGTGTGTCATGGGCCCATCTTGCCCTCCTTCCTACGTGGGTGAGGTACAGGTTAAAAACCGGTTTTTGTTGCCTTTCTCCGGGCCGCTTATTGTAGGGGTCCCGAACCTTGCCCTAACCTGTGAGGAGGCTGTCCTGCACTTGGGCGCATAATCTTGGGCTTCGCGTCTTATCCGTGTGGTTCACGGCTTTTATTTTCCATCTTTGGGACTGGACGCGGAGTTCCGGGGCTTTCCGATGGCCACACCCATGGCCCACCTACGGGGTGGGGTTTCTATGGTGTTTTGCTCTGGGCCTGTGGTGCGGTTTCTGCGGTTACGCTGCCGGGATTTATGTTTCTATTCATCATTTGTGTTATTGAATTTGTGTTTATTTATTGCGGTGTTGATGTTTTGCAGGAGTATTTTTTATGGGAAGAAAATCTAAAAAGTTTACCGTTTTCCAGAAAGGCGGCAATCACCATCTGGCGGGTCCCCAACCCGTCCCCTCCGCTGCCATTCCCCAGGGCCTGCGAACCAGCAGGGCTTTGACGCCCTTGTTATAAAATGGTTGGTAAAATCAACCACCCACCCCTCTCGCCCTCGATTCCCGGTTCCCGTTTCAGGCTGCCCCGTTAGACCAGGTGAGGGCTGTTGTGGCCTCTCCAGAATTACCCTTGGTCTCCCGTTCTTTACGGTTTGCCATAGCCAGAGAGCCCTCTGCGTAGCGGGGTTCCGTTCCAGAAACGCCAGTATAAACCAACGCCGACGATCACTTTCTCCGACCCCCCCAGGGGTTCCGGGTCTTGATTCCTACCCGCTTTATTTTATTTACATCAACGTCATCTCGTTCACTGACTTCTGTGAGCCAGCTTATCCTTAGTGATGCTTTGGAGGCTGCTCTCTCCAAACTACTGAGCCACAGGCTACGCCATTGAGGAACGGTTCCCTCTTGGTTTGTGCTGCCTCTCGTACCCAGAGCAACGTCCTTGCTTCCCTATCCCATCTGGAAGATTCCCGTCATTTCTAAACCTGACGATGTTCGTAACACGTCGAAGGGTACCATATATGCGCCGGAGTTCTGTTCCGATGCTTCGGTTGACATCCTAACTCATTTACAGGCTTACCACCGTGTCTATCACCGACGTTTATCGGTTCCCTCCACGTAAGGATGACCCCTCAAAGACGAACCCTCGTCTGTTACTTACCTTCTCTGTGCCTTTCCCTCCATCCAAGGTAAAACTTGGTTTTACCATGCACACGGTTCGAACTTATGTGCCCTTCCCGAGAGAAGATGTTTCAAGTGCAATAAATTTGGTCACCCCCAGAAATATTGGTCGGTCTCCCCAGACCATTGTCCGACATGTGGAAGTTCTCTCCACCCGAACTGTGACAGAGATCCTCCATGTTGTCCTAACTGTAAGGGGCCACACCCGGCCTCCTCTGTCCACTGCCCCTTTTTCGCCTTGGAGAAGGAAATCCTGGAGCAGTGCGCCATTCATAAATATGACCGTCGTGAGGCTACCCGCCGGGCGAGGGAGAAGCTGGCTCATCTTCCTCTCTCTTATGCTGCGGCAGCGTCCACTCCATCTGCGGTTGCCTCTTCCGTTGCTCATCGCCCCGTGCGCTTTGTGTCCGGAGCTTGTTCACGCTTTCACGTTCGACCGTCGGCCTTCCGTGCCGTTAACCGACACCTGTTTGGTGGTTTACTTGGCTCTGGACATTTGTCCTCCCAACTCTCCCGAAATGGTCAGCCGACCACTCGTCGTTTTTCGCCGACACACACGACCCTCTCTCATGCTCCTTCTCCTTATAGAGGTCCATGCAGCTCCCAAGGGGATATCTGATTTTGCGATAAGTTCCGCTTCTGAGGGCGATGGCAATCGTCCATGTGCCTCGTCGGAGCCTACCTGTACCGTCTCCCGGAAACGCCCTGCTTCTGTTTCGCCGGGGAAACACCAAGTCCCTCTTAACGGTTGCGAGAGTCCGTCCAAGGGCGGTTCTTCCCGGGACAGACATCCTTACTCGCTTGCTTATCGGGCCGCGGACTTCTTGAAGCAGAAGGATCCCGCTTGTACTGGGGGACCTGTCTCTGTCCTGCCTAAACGGGCTCGCCGCGCTGACAACCCGCGTGGCCGATCTCGGACCAGTGGTCCGCCCTCTGCCCGTTCTGATAATTTACTACTTACTCCGCCTAAGCCCCCTTCGCTTCTGCACTATTCAAGCGACTCTGAAACTTTTTCGGATGCCACGATGGACTCTTCGGACTACTCTTCTTCCGTGGGGGTGTCACGTGCTGACACTGTTGTCCCACCCGAGGGGAGGTCCGAGGAGGTATCGATTGACACCTCGCCCGCTCGCAGTCTTCCTTCGGGTAGACGTGGCACCGCTTCGATGTGTGTTGAGGTTGGGTTGGCTGCTGGTGGATGCAGGAGGATGGAGGAGTCTTCCCTTCCTGCCTCTTCCCCTCCACCCCTTTTGACTTCGGTCCCGTCGTCGGTGCCTTCTGGCTCTCCTCGAGCGCAGACCGCTTCCGAGATTTTAACTGCTGACGCCATACCCTTGTCTTCCGATGTGTCTCATCTCACTCCCGCCGACACCATTCCTACTTGTCATCCTCTTCCATCTTCCCCAGCCTTTGTTAGGGCGCCTCCTGGCAAGACGCGTCCCCCTTCCCGACTTGCTAAGAATCTGGCAGGGTGCGTCCGGTCTGAGGGGAGGATGTTCGAAATGAAGGAGTTGTGACTTGCCGCGCGCACTCTTGGCCGAGGCCCGTCTTTCCGACTGTAAGTGGCCAGCGAACCCCTCTCGTACCGACACAGGGAGGTCCACCCACATTATCCCTGCTGCGCCTGATCTTCCATCTCCCTACCGGGGTTTGAGGTCCTGTCTGGCTGGGTCGTCCCACTTGCTCACGGACCTTCGCTTTCACACTCCTAGACAACCGAACTGCCAACTCATCCCATAAAAACACGTGACTAGTTGTCACGATTCGTCGCTGAGCATGATTATTTCCGTTTATGGCACGTTTTTATCCAATGGAACTGCCGCGGATACTTTGCGCTAATTACGAAGAGCTGAAGACCGATTACGTTGTCGATCATCCAGCCTTGGCTTTTGTGTTACAGGAGTTGCACTTTCGTGACCGTAAACTTTGCCAACTTCAAGGTACCCAGGGAGCCTTTGCTTTATTTCCCGAATCGTGGAACCAGCGACAGAGGTGGGGCACAGATCCTGCTTCACGAAGCTCTGTCCCATTTACTTCCATTCCACTCTCTACTCCGCTGCATGCCGTGGCGGCTCGTATCCATCTTGACGCGCCGCTTACGCTGTGCTCGGTGTCCTGGCGCCCAGCTGTAAATATACCAAGAAGGACCTCGTCGATTTTTTCACGTGTCTCCCACCGCCCATGTTGGTCCTCGGTGACTTTAACCTCCGCCATCCTTTGTGGGGAGACTTTGTTACGTCCCCAATGCCGATTGTTGTGATGTATTTTCAGGATTTTCTTTGGGATGGCTTCTCAACACGGGGCCTTCCACCTTTGAACGTTTTGACTTTACAGGCACTTCTCTCCTGTGTTGACGTCTCCGTTGTGCTTCCATCTCGCTTTTAGATCGTTTTGGGTGGGAAAGGTCGATCTTTTCTCTGTGGTAGTGACCACTACCCTATCGTGATACCATCCTTCGGCCCCAGTCCGCAGCTACCACCTTATTCTGGCTGGCGTTATGACAGGGCAGACTGGTCTTCCTTTCATCAGGCCACTTACTTTTCTGTCTTTCCTGCTACTAACGTGTTCCCGTCCCCTGCGGATGCCTTCACTTACTTTCAGGAAGTTATCCTTCAGGCGGCAACGGAGCATATACCCCGTTCATCTGGAACCCGGAAATCAACAACCCCCTGGTGGAACCAGGAGTGTGCTCGGGCTAATCGTGAAAAGCGTAAGTTGTATAAGCTGTATAAACAGACTCCCACACCTTCCAACTTGATTCTGTTTAAGGCTTCGGCGGCCCGCTCCCGGCGTATTAATCGCCGTACGCGGAAACAGTATTTTCGCACATACGCTTCCACCGTTAATTCTTCTACACCTGTATCATCAGTCCATAAAAAGGTGCGAAAAATTTCACGAAAACACCATGCTGATCCGCCTATTATCCTCGTTTACGGCCCGCAAACTTCTGATGTCATCTCTGCTCCCGGGGTTGTGGCGGACGAGTTGGGTTTTCACTTCGCGTCCTGCTCCAGCGGCTCCCGTTATCCTGAACCTTTTCGTTCTAGTCGCTTGCGGGTGGAGTTTCCTGATTTTTTTGTTCCACCTGGAACAGACCTTCCATACAACAGGCTTTTCACCAGGGCAGAGTTCCTAGACGCCCTCAAGCTTTGCGGGGATGGAGCGCCTGCCCTGACGGCAATCTCCCTTGTCAGATGCTTCCCATGCTCATCATCTGCCACCTGCCTTCCTTTCTCGCTTATACAAATAGAATATTTGGTGGAGGGGTTTTCCCTCCTGTCTGGTCTACTGCATTATATTGTCCCCATTCCCAAACCTGGGAAGGATCCGACTTCTTCCGATAACCATCGCCCTATTTCATTGACCTGCAATACATGTAAGCTCATGGAGAGATTGGTGGCTTCCCGTCTTGTTCCCACGTTGTGGTGAGCTGACTGTAAAGAGAAGTTTATGTTTTATTCATATTATGTTTTTCTATAGTGCTATTATTATTGTTTGCAGAGAGAGAAAAGAAGAGGAGGGAGAGAGAGAGAGAACGAAAGAATGTAGGTTGATACATTGTGGAATAAAATGTGAGTGAAAGTGAGGTTGGGTAGCCAGACGGCATCAGGCATAAACATCCTATCCTCACCTCCTTTCTTTCAGTCTTTCTTACCTATGGTTCTAACTTTCCTGTCCACACGCTCGTCTGGCATAACTTTTGGTTTGAAAGTGAATGATTGTGGTTTTCTATTTTCATTTTCATTTTCTTAGTAATGTATTACTAATATTTATTCTTTTCTTCCGGCAGGAATATATTTTTTTTGTATATTACTGATATATTTCGTTACGATTCTGACGACTGTAATAGGACTGTTTTGGAAATCTGGTTGTCAAGATTTCTTTTTTTGGAATTTAAGGTATTATTATTATTATTATTATTATTATTATTATTATTTTATATTATTATTATTATTATTATTATTATTATTATTATTATTATTATTATTATTATTATTATTATTATTATTATTATTATTATTATTATTATTATAACTTATTATTATTATTATTATTATTATTATTATTATTATCCAATAGATTATTTTTTGCTTAATGTAATCAAGTTTATTATTATTATTATTATTATTATGTATTATATATTTATTATTATTATTATTATTATTATTACAATAGATTATTTTTTGCTTAATGTATCAAGTTTTTATTGTTATTATTATTATTATTATTATTATTATTATTATTATTATTATTATTATTATTATTATTATTATTATTATTATTACAATTAGATTATTATATTATATTATATATTACAAATTATATTATTATTAATTATATTATTATTATTATTTTATTATTATTATTATTATTATACCATAAGTACTATTTTCCGTAAAATGTTTATTAAAGGTTATTATTATTATTATTTACTACTATAATTTATAAATTATTAATTTATTATTTATTCATCATGATTATATTAGAAATGTCATTTATATTTGTATGGACGGGTAATGTTTTTTCAGTTTGTGATGCTGAAAAAACTGGACAAGAAACCGTCCAGTTTTTTTTTCTTACCTTTTGTTTGGGACTTTGATTGAAGGAATTGGAAGAGGAGGATCCATTCGTTTTCCCCTTCACTTGGTCTGAAGTTGTGGAAGGTTGGATCCACTGCACCAAAGAACAAAATACCCCTGAAGAAGAAAGTACCCTTGACCCAATACCCATAAAGAAGAAATTACTTTTGAACCAATACCCCTGTACCAGATATTACCCCCTGAACCAATATCCCAAAACCACTTCCCAGAAGCCAGAAATTATCCCTGAACCAATACCCCTAAACCACTACCCTGAAACCAGAAATTATCCCTGAACCTAATCCCCTGAAAATTACCCAAATGAAAATTAACCCTTGAAAGAAATACCCACTGAGAATTGAAACCCCCTGAAAGAAAACCCCCCTGAATTGAAACCCCTGAAATTGTTTTCGGAAATTGCCCCTTGAGATTGTTCCCTAAATTTGACGAGTTTATCATTTTGTAAATTGTATATTGTTTTTGTTTATATGTTGATATTTTGGACAAGACTATCGCCTTGATTTATAATTTGAATTCATTTCTGTATTTTTCTTATACATCTGCATTTTTGTTTTTTTCTTTGTTTATAATATACGATATTGCTTTGCTTTAAATATATATATATATATATAAATATATTATATATATTTTTATAATTGCGTATGTCTATTGCTTGTTTTTTTGTTTATATTGATCTGCTTCTTTTTGTTTATGTGAAAAGTGTGTATATATTTTGTTATTTTTGACGATTGGACGATTTTGACGACTGACTGTAGGACTTAATAAAGAAAAGACACTGTTTTTTGTTTTGCTTTATTTTATTTCTTATTGTTTAATAAACTTACAAAAGTGTTATTTTTTTTCGCTCCTTCATTTTCCCGACCAAATTTATCACACCCACTCCTTTATACTCTTTGTGGTTTTTTTTAAAACAACTACATATTTTGGCGCCCAACGTGGGGCGATAAAACGGGAAAGTGAAGGAAGCAGGTGTGAGTGAGAAAGGAAAAATGGCTACGGCTGAGGAATTGCGTTTAGAAGTGGAGAGATTGAAAGAAGCGTTGCGAAAGAAGGAAAGGGAGAATGAGGAGTTGATTGATGAATTGAGAGAGATGAAGAAGGGAATGGACGAAATGGAGAAACGAATGGAAGAGAGAATGATGGCCCGAATGGATGACATAATGAATAAGAGATTTGAGACTGAGATAGGATTGAATGGAGGGGTAGGGACAGGGATAAAAAGTAAAAGAACCTCTACTCCTAGGGTAGAACATCAGAAGAAAGAGATTGTGGTACAAGAGAAAATTGGATTAAGTGATGTGGAGGAGGAGAAGACGATGAGAAATGAAACCGAAAGAAGAAAAGAGAAGAAGAAAAAAGAAAACAAAATGAAAATGAAGACGAATGAATTGAACGAATGAAAAGAAAGATAATGATCTTGTATAGAGTAGTTCGGTCATGAAGGTGTAAGTGATGGTGGTGACTCTGGGTCGAGTGAATCATCTGAGTCCAGTGTGCATGTGAAACGGAGTGTATTAATTCGGGATATTCCGAAAATAAATAAATTCAATGTATATGGTACTAAGGATGTAGAAGAATTTTTTAAGGATTACGAGGGGTATTGTAGGGAAAGGTTCGATGACAATAGGGTGTTTTGGGTGAAAGAGTTGGGAGAATTTCTTGAGGGTCGTATGTTTTTATAAGGCTATTGTAAGTGTGGGTGAGCCGAAGTATGAAGTGGTGAAGCAGCGAATGTTAGATCAGGTTAGGAGAGTGAAAGGTGGTGTGAAATATAGGAAGGTGAATGATTTTGATAAGGCTAGAAAGGGTAAGAATGAAAGGTTAGATATGTATGCACATAGACTAGAGACGTTGGCACGAAAGAAGTTTGGGGATGACGATGTGAATGAGAATAAGAGGTTATTGAAAAAGTTTCTGGAAACGATTCCAGCTCATGAACAGACCTGGGACCTCCTCGTGGAGAAAAAGGAGTGGGAGCGGTCACTGCAACTTCGTCTTGGTTAGCTATAGAGAGTTCATAATCTTTCTCCACTGCACCAGATTCTTGAGCGAGATGAGAAGAAAGAGCATCATTGATTAACGTTTCATAGTGGTAGAGGAATGAATGAGAGAGCTTCATCGCCACCCCAGTATAAGTCTTATAGAGACGCCCTTAAAGCGAACCCTTATGAGGTCATGGTTAAATTCTTAGAAGATTTTTACGGTGGAGGAAATGATGAAAGACAGGTGAATGTAGGAGGTATGAATGCTAATGCTAATCGACAAGTAGGTGGAAATGTGAATGTGAGAGGAAATGGTATGTATAATCAAGGGATGGGAAGTCGCGTGAATGTAACAAACCAAGAGGTGAAGTGTTTCAGGTGTGGGAAACTGGGACACATGATTTCAGAATGTAGATGGGCGAATGGGGCCTGCTTCAGCTGTGGACAAGTTGGGCACATGGCCATGAATTGTACAGACCCGCAAAGGGCAGGTTGTAGGAGATGCGGAGGTATAGATCACTGGGTGCGTGATTGTCAACAGGGAGTGAGAGTGAGGCAACCTGTGTGTGGGAATTGTGGGATTGAGGGGCATTTTTCAAGGATGTGTCAGTCTCCAAGGAATACATGTACCAAATGTGGAAAATTAGGGCATATAGCTGGAATGTGTTGGAGTGGAAGGCAACAGGGAGGAGGGAGTCAAGTGAATCCGAGTGTGATTGGTAGTGGCAATGGGAATAGTAGCAATGTTCAGGCGGTTCGTAGTCAGGTAGTTGGAAGTATGAATAGGAATGTAAATGTGAGTGAATCAGGTGTAAGCAGTCAAGTGAGGATGGGTCCGGGAAACGAGCAGGGATAGGGTTTACAGATGGTGGACCCTCATGTGGGAATGGGATGCAAAGAGAAGATGTAAGTGTGAATGTGTTTGCGGTTGGTCAGGTGGATGAGTGTATGAGTATTAAGGTTTATTGTGGAGGTATTGAGGTGAGAGCATTGATTGATACTGGATGTATGGTTAGTGTAGTGTATAAAAGAGCGTATGATAGGATGAATATAGGGGAGGATCAGAAAGAATCAGGAAAGGGGAACATAAAGGGGATTAGCAACATGGTCATACCTGTGGTGACTAAATTTAGGGAGAGTGTTAGGATTGGAGGAATAGGCATGGAAGAGAGTGAGTTTTATGTGATTAATAGTATGAATGAGAAGTATGATGTGTTGTTGGGTTATAAGTTTTTGAGTGTGAATGGGATGATTATCCATCCAGATCGGATGATGATAGAGAAGAAGGTAAATAAAAATGGGAAATGTCAGATGTATGTGAATGAATTAGGGGATGTGGAAGTGAAATTGATAAAAGGTGTGGAAGTGTTTGCTTTGGAGGATATGTCTTTGAAGACAGATGAAGTGGTAAGTGTGAAAGTAGGGTGGAATGCGAATGTAGGAGTAGATGTAAACCAGAATAGCATGTTTCTGGTGGATGGTTATGATGCTAGATATAGAGTAAAAAGGGTTGCATATGTATTTGATGGTATATTAGATATGGATAATCCTAGGGTATGTATGCAGAAGGTGCCTGATGTGAAAAAGAAGAGAGTGAGAGGTATAAGGGCTGGTGATGTAGTTGGTAGTTTGTATTCTGTTTTTGTATTAGAGAATTCGAGAGAGAATGAATGCTGTGTGTTTGCTGGTGATATTGAGAAGAAAAAGGATTGGGTGTATGATGAAATGGTTGATAAAGTAAAATTACCTGAAGGTTTGAATGAAGTGAGGAGACAAAAGGTTTTACGAATGTTATGGGAAAGGAGGAAAGCACTGAGTCAGGGCGATGATGATTTTGGGGATGCGAAATTGCCTGCGTTTCGCATAGTGTTAGCGGATGACACCCCAATATATCAACGTCCTCGGCACTTTCCTCCCCCCGTTGCGAATGAGATTGAAGAGCAGTGTGAAGAGTTAGAGCAAATAGGTGTGTTGGAAGAGAGTGAGAGTCCTTGGAATAGTCCGATTGTGCCTGTGCGAAAACCTGATGGACGTTTGAGGTTGTGCATTGATTATCGTAAGGTGAATGAAAAGACTGTGAAAGATAGGTTTCCTATGTGTGTAGTTTCAGAATGCGTGTATAGTATGTATGGGATGAAAGTTTTTACGAAAATGGATCTGGTGCGTGGGTATTATCAGATGCCAGTGGAAGAGGATAGTAGGTGTGTGACTGCCTTTTCAACTGCAAAGCGGCATTACCAGTTTAGGAATTTGAGCTTTGGTGAGCCAATGCTCCGCGGGTTTCAGAGGCGAGAATGTGGTCATGAATGATTTTCCCAGTAAGAATGTGATGGTGTTCATAGATGACATACTAGTGATGAATGAATCTTTCTCTGAGCATTTGAAGTTAGTGAATGATGTGTTGAAAAAGTTAGAGGAGATAGGGATAAAAGTGAAAGTCGAAAAGTGTGAGTGGTTTGCGGATGAGGTTGAATTCTTGGGACACAAGGTGTGTGCGACTGGTTTAAAGAAAGCAGAAAAGTTTATTGAGAAAGTTCGGCAGTTTCCAAAGCCGAGGAATGTTAGAGAGTTGAGAGGATTTTTGGGTTTGGTAGAGTTTGGAAGGAAATTTATGAAAGATTGTTCGGGAGTGATGAAACCTTTGACTGAATGGACTGGGAAAAAGAAGAGTACGATTGTGAAGTGGAATGATAAAATGAATGAAGCATTTGAAAAGTTGAAAGCGGAAGTCGCGAAGGATGTAGAGCTGGCTTATCCGGATTATAGTGAGAATGCGAAACCTTTGGAAGTTTATACGGATGCAAGTGGGTATTGTATGGGGGGTTGTTTAATGCAAGAACAGGTGATTGATGGGATTGAAAGAAAAAGTGATTGCGTATGTTTCAAAAGCGTTTAGTATGACGGAGCGAAAGTATTCCACGATTGAAAGAGAGTTGGCTGCTTTGAGGTTCTGTTTGAAATCGCTGCGTCCGTTTTTGTATGGTATCAAGTTTGTAGTGCGAACGGATCACCAACCCTTAGTGTATTTGCAGAGAATGAGAACAGTTGATAGTAGGCTTGCGAGAACTTTGGAAGATTTGAGTGATTTCGATTATGTGGTTGAGTATGTTCCGGGTGAAAGGAACGAGATTGCTGATTTGATGTCGAGAATGCCTGGGAGTGAAAGTATGAATGAAAAGGTAATAATAGACCCTGGATATTTGCCTAAGGGATTAATGAAGGGGAAAGAAAGTCAAGGTGGGGGTGATTCTATGTTCGAAAGTGTGTTGTATGGTTTACAAGATTTAGTTAAGGATAAGTTGATTTCGAGAGTGCCTGAGAGTATAGAGGAGTTGAGAAAGGAAGTTATGACTGAGGTATGTAAGAAACCTGAGCAGATAGGGATTAGGAAGGTGAAATATTTTATGAAAGAGTTAAAGGCTATGTGTAATGTAGGTGTGATTCCGTTACAAGAAGTATTGATTGTTGTGAGCAAGTTGTTTAAGGTAGTCGTGTGCGTGCATTATGGTGGGGAGAAACCTGTAATTTATAGGAATGAGAGTGTTGATAAAAATAGTATAAGTGAGCTTCATTTGCAGTGTTTGAGTGGGGTGCATTATAATTGGGTGATAGAGAAAAAGAGTTATGATAGGAAGTATGTTTTGGAAAAAGAAGTAGTAGATTGTATCATGGAGGATGATGAGGGTGTGAAAATGATTTGTCCTGGTGAGATTGAAGAAGTAGTGTATTGTGAGCATGGGATGAGTGGAAGAATGGAAGTGAAAGTGCAGGTGAGAGGAAAAGTATATTGTGGACTGATTGATACTGGGGCTCAGATTTCTTTAGTGAATGCATCTGTGTTACGCGAGATTGAGCGGGTAACGTGGCAGATATCGAGGAGGAGTACTAATATAAAGATAAAAGGGATTGGGTCGAGTGAGATAGTAGCTTGGGAGGAGGTTTTGTTAAAAGTAGAAATAGGAACGCTAGGGGAAGTTGAACATAAGTTTGTAGTGCTTGATGAGGAAAGAATGCCGTATTGTTTTTTGTTTGGAATTGAATTTTTAAGAATGAATGGGTTGTCCGTAGATGTGGGGAATAAAAGATTGTTGAAAGAGAATAGGGAAGTAGTTAGAATGCAGAAGGGGAATGTGTGTGTGGCTGATTTTGTAGGAATGGTAAGAGTTGGTGTGGGGGATGAAGAATTGTTAAGTATGAAAGATATCGAAGTCATGCAAGAGGAATGTCCAATGGTATGTGAGTTGAAAAAATGTATTTTGTCTTAGAAGTGTGTAGATGGGACCAGTTGATAGAAGATTTTAGGGTATTTGCGAAAAAGTTGTTGTGGTGTGCGAATTTGGTTTATTATTTAGAAAAGTGCCGAAAAGGATATCTTAGTTACCGTATTTTCTTGGTTGGGCAGTGCGGGATGGCATTAGTAATCATCGTAGAGATTGCAGACACGATGGAAGGTTTAAATTGGGAATGTATGAAAGAAGAGTGTTGAATCCTTGGTGCGAAAGGATAGTGAATGATGTGCAACATTACTTTTAAGAATCGTCAGAAAGGAAAGTATCAGAGAATGTATGTGAAAACCGTCCTGTGTACGAATGGATGTGAGTGAACCTTTTGAGTTAGTAGTGATTGATTGTGTTTCGTTACCGGTGACTGCATGTGGGTATGTAGGAATGGTAGTGATGGTGGACCATAAGAGTAAGTTTGCATATGCTGTGCCTGTAAAGAATAAAACTAGTGTGAATGTAGCTAAGGTAGTGAGAGAGGTTTTGTTGCCAATGTGTATTTGTAAACCGAAGCGAATGTTGAGTGACAATGGGCCTGAGTTTGTAGGACAGGCGTTTGAGCAAATGTTGAATGATTGGGGGATTGAACATGTGAAAACGACTCCGTATATGCCTAGTTCGAATGGATTGGCTGAAAGAACAGTACGGACGTTGAGTGAGATGTTAAGGATGATGAGTGAACAAGAGAATGATTGGGATTATTGGTTAGGAAAAGTGTTATGGGCATATAATATGACTGTACATAGGGCTACTGGTATGTCTCCATGTATGTATGTAATGAATTTCGAGAAGTTTGTGAGACCTAGGTTAGGATTGCCTGAAAGTGATAAGGATGTATGGAGGAAAGGAAGTTTGAAGTTTGCAAGTTTTGAGGTAGGGGACAAAGTTTTGAAGGAAGTAATTGAGAAAGGGCGGTTGAATGTTAGTAAGATGAGAGAAAAGTTTGAAGGGCCGTATGTTGTGAAGAAGGTGATGTCGAATGGAGTGAGTTATGTGATAGAAGGTGATAAGAATGGTAGAATGAATGAGATTAGAGCGCATCAGACACAGTTACGACCGTGGAGGGAACCGCCTGAGTATGTGAAGGCTCACCCAGTGTATGGTTTTCTAGTGAATGATGCGAATGAGGGAAAAGAGGTTGAAGGGCATGATTCATGGTTGGATGGCAAAAACTTGGTGTTAGTGGAAACTAGGAGAAAAAGAAGACGAAAGGTTGGTAAGAATAAGAGATTTGTTGAGAATGAAATTGGTGTGGATGAATTTTCTGGATTTTGGTGGGATAACGAGAATGCTGATGTGCGCACGATGAATCAGACGTATACAATGTGTAAATTTCCATTGAATGAGAGAGAAAGTATGTTAGTAGGATTGAGAGAATTTAAGGAAAATAGTGTGCATATGGAAGCAGCTGATTTGAATAAATTCTGTGTGGAACTGGATGAAGTAGTGAATGAAATAAGAGCAAATGCAAGGGTAAGAGAGATTGATAAGGAGATTGCTGAGATGTCTGAAAGGTTAACTAGGAAAGAAAGTAGGAATGAAGTAATAGATGTAAGAGACGTGAGAGATGAAAGTATTGAGAGGGAAGAAAATGAAAAGGTGGTAGAGTATGAGAGACCCTGTACTAGGAGTAGAGGTACAGTGAAAGAGTATGATTGGGTAATGAAAACTGTTTTGTAAATGAAGAATGTGTTGGGGATAAATATGATACAAACTTAGGTGGGAGGGATGTGGTGAGCTGACTGTAAAGAGAGTTTATGTTTGTATCATATTATGTATAGTGCTTATTATTATTGTTTGCAGAGAGAGAAAGAGAGAGGGAGGGAGAGAGAGAGAGAATGAAAGAATGTAGGTTGATAGATTTTGGAATAAAATGTGAGTGAAAGTGAGGGTGGGTGGCCAGACGGCATCAGGCATAAACACTCTATCCTCACCTCCTTTCCTTCAGTCTTTCTTACCTATGGTTCTAACTTTCCTGTCCACACGCTCGTCTGGCATAACTTTTGGTTTGAAAGTGAATGATTGTGGTTTTCTATTTTCATTTTCATTTTCTTAGTAATGTATTACTAATATTTATTCTTTTCTTCCGGCAGGAATATATTTTTTTTGTATATTACTGATATATTTCGTTACGATTCTGACGACTGTAATAGGACTGTTTTGGAAATCTGGTTGTCAAGATTTCTTTTTTTGGAATTTAAGGTAATTATTATTATTATTATTATTATTATTATTATTATTATTATTATTATTATTATTATTATTATTATTATTATTATTATTATTATAGTATAACCTATTATTATTATTATTATTATTATATTATTATTATTATTATTTTTATTATTATTATTACAATAGATTATTATTATTATTATTATTATTACAATAGATTATTATTATTATTATTATTATTATTATTATTATTATTATTATTATAACTTATTATTATTATTATTAGTATTATTATTATTATTATTATTACAAATAGATTATTTTTGCTTAACTGTATCAAGTTTTTTATTTTATTATATTATTATTATATTATTATATTATATAACTTATTATTATTATTATTAGTATTATTATATTATTATTATTACAAGATTATTATATTATTATTATTATTACATAGATTATTATTATTTATATTATTTTACTTATTATTGATTATTATTATTATTATTATTTATTACCAATACTTATTATAATTCTATAAATGTTTTATTAAGCGTTATTATTATTATTAATTACTACTATTATTAAATAAAATTATATTTTATATCATCATGATTATTATTAGAAATGTCATGTTATATTTGATGGACGGTAATGTTTTTTCAGTTTGTGATGCTGAAAAAACTGGACAAGAAACCGTCCAGTTTTTTTTCTTACCTTTTGTTTGGGACTTTGATTGAAGGAATTGGAAGAGGAGGATCCATTCGTTTTCCCCTTCACTTGGTCTGAAGTTGTGGAAGGTTGGATCCACTGCACCAAAGAACAAAATACCCCTGAAGAAGAAAGTACCCTTGACCCAATACCCATAAAGAAGAAATTACTTTTGAACCAATACCCCTGTACCAGAAATTACCCCCTGAACCAATATCCCTAAAACTACCCTGAAACCAGAAATTATCCCTGAACCAATACCCCTAAACCACTACCCTGAAACCAGAAATTATCCCTGAACCTAATCCCCTGAAAATTAACCCTTGAAAGAAATACCCACTGAGAATTGAAACCCCCTGAAAGAAAACCCCCCTGAATTGAAACCCCTGAAATTGTTTTCGGAAATTGCCCCTTGAGATTGTTCCCTAAATTTGACGAGTTTATCATTTTGTAAATTGTATATTGTTTTTGTTTATATGTTGATATTTTGGACAAGACTATCGCCTTGATTTATAATTTGAATTCATTTCTGTATTTTTCTTATACATCTGCATTTTTGTTTTTTTCTTTGTTTATAATATACGATATTGCTTTGCTTTAAATATATATATATATATATATATATAAATATATTATATATATTTTTATAATTGCGTATGTCTATTGCTTGTTTTTTTGTTTATATTGATCTGCTTCTTTTTGTTTATGTGAAAAGTGTGTATATATTTTGTTATTTTTGACGATTGGACGATTTTGACGACTGACTGTAGGACTTAATAAAGAAAAGACACTGTTTTTTGTTTTGCTTTATTTTATTTCTTATTGTTTAATAAACTTACAAAAGTGTTATTTTTTTTCGCTCCTTCATTTTCCCGACCAAATTTATCACACCCACTCCTTTATACTCTTTGTGGTTTTTTTTAAAACAACTACAACGTTGGAGCACCTCCATGCATCGATAAATTTGGTTTTCGTCGCATCGCTCGACCCAGGATCCTCTCCTTCGGTTGGATCACGACATTCGTGAGTCATTTGCTTCCAACAAAATGACCCTGGCCGTCTTCTTGACCTCGAAAAGGCGTATGATAGCACGTTGAGGTTGGGGGTTTTTGCGGAGCCTCCCTCCTTGGGACTTAGGGGGCAACTTCCCCTATTCCTTCAGTTGTTGATGTCGGATCGTTCGTTTCAGGTCCGTTGTGGTACCACGCTGTCGAGGCGTTTTGTCCTGGACGAAGGGGTGCCGCAGGGCAGTGTACTGAGCGTGTTGCTTTTCGCTATTGGTTTCAATGGTGTTATCGATTCCATCCCGACGTCAGTGCGCTGCTCCATCTATGTTGACGATCTTGCCCTGTTACATCTCTGGAGCTAAACTTCCTTGTAATGGGAACGTCAACTTCAAGGTTGCCCATCGATAGGGTTTTCCTCCTGGTGCTCATGCGCGTGGCTTTACATTCTCCACGTCGAAAACTACAGCCGTGACTTTTCCGAAAAAAATCCTCGTCGTAGGGGTCGCCTACAATTGCCTCCAATGTTACGTCTCTATGGGCTCCCCTTATCCATGTGGTCCGAGGGTGCGGTTCCTGGGTCTGTTGCTCGATGAGCGCCTCACGTACCTTCCTCATATTACTCTCCTCAAAGCTAATTGCCGCCGGTTCCTTGATCTCTTACGCACCTCACCTCCAAGACTGGGGTGCGGACAGAAAAAACCATGTGCTCCACCTTTAATCATGCTGGTGCGGGCTAAACTGGACTATTGGTTGTGCCATTTATGGGCAGACCTTCCAGTCCTACCTCCCGCCTTCTTGACCCCATTCAGACTAAAGGTCTGAGAAATTGCCACGGGTGCATTCCGTTCCTCTCCGAGGAAAAGCCTGAGGTGGAGGCCGGGGTGATGCCCCTATCCTTGCGGAGGGAGCAGCTCATGTGCTCGCTGTTCATCCGTCTTCAGGTTCCTACCTCGTCGGCCTTGACACCTATCTTAGAGCGTGTCCGTCACAACCCTTCTTATTGGCCGTTTGCTGGGGTTGTTACTTCCACCTTGGCTTTCCTCGACCTTCCTCAGCGAGCGGTCATGCAATTTGATTTTACTTTTACCTCTACCTGTTCACAGTGGGTCTCTCCGCCGCCTGCTCTCTGCAGTGGATCCAGTCTTGAATAAGTCGGGGCACCCCCCCCCCACCCGGTGCGTTGAGGGATTCCTTTGTAATCTCACGCGAGCTCCATAGCACTCTTATAGCGGTTTTACACGGATGGTCAAAGTACGGAGGGAAAGGCGGTAGTACGGTGCACGTTGGTGGAGCTTCAGCTGTGTCCGGACATGCACTGTATCCACATACCCTTCCACCCTATGTTCTGTTTTTTCAGCTAACTAATAGCAATGTCACATGCGGTGAACAGGATCAGTACCTTCGACCGTGTAGGGGTAATTATACCATCTTTCGATTCTCGGGGCGCTCTCCAGTAGTTGTTTGACCGGTCAACCCGTAACCCGTTGGTCTGTGCCATTCAACAGTCCCTCTGCTTGTTACCAGCGCAGCACTACAACATTGAGTTCTGTTGGGTTCCCTCCCATGTGGGTGTTCCTGGCAACGAACGGGCCGATGGGGAGGCCAAACGGGCGGCTGCACACAGGGTGTCGAGTGCCCGTTACCTTCCTCCTGCTGTGCGCTTGGGCCATTTCCCTGCTACAGATTTCTCCATCTCTTTGCGTCGGGGCTTCCTCTCTGGCTGGCAGTCATGTTGGGCGGAGGATGCTCGTGGCGCCAAACTTCGGAATGTCAAACCCGTCCTTGGCCGATGGTCATCTTGTGGGAAGAGTCGCCTCCTGGAGGTGGTCCTGGCTCGATTGCGTCTTGGTCATACAAATCTCACCCATGGATTTCTTATGTCGCGGGGGTTCCCCCGACCTGCCCATTTTGCTCCTCCAGTTGTCCTCTCACTGTCGTTCATCTCTTTGTGGATTGCGTTGCCATCTCGACCCTTCGAAGCAAGTTCTTTCCTGACGTGCTAACTATACCTCTTCAGCATCGCCTTCAGCACATCTTATCCGAATCGTCTCATTTTCGTAGTGATCGCATTTTTGCCTTCCTATTGAAACTGAACATCTTGTATAAGATCTAACCATCTCAACCTGTTCCTATTTCGTTTCGTTGATTTCCCCTGCTCGTTAGTTTGCTAACACGGTCTAGCCGCATTCTTGTTGTGTGCTGTGGATATCCCTTTAAATCCACTCAAAAAAAAAAAAAATTTTTATTTTATTATTATTATTATTATTATTCTTATTTATTATTTATTATTATTATTATTATTATTATTATTATTATTATTATTATTATTTATTAATTTGCGTGTGGCGATCTGAAGAGAGTTTGAGAGGATTGGTAGGGGATTTTGCAGGGTGTGTAAAGAGAGGGGTTTGAAAGTAAATGCTGATAGATAAGTTTAAGGTTATGGTTGTGAGTGAAGACGGTCCTCGGTGTGAAGAAGTTACGTTAGAGGTTGAGCAACTGGAACAAGTGTCTGAGTTGAAATATTGTTAGAGATATGTTTGTGAAAAAGGGAAACGGATGATGCAGAGTTGTAGTAGGAAAGTTTTGAATAGTAGCACTGTGGTTTTCCAATTGATCCTTGGTGGATTTTAAGGGACTAGGTCTTCACTCGCAGCTAGGTCTTACATTGAGGGGATGTTTTAGCCTGTGTTAATGTATAGCAAGTGAAACTATGGTCTGGAATAAAGGTATAGATCTAAAGTAACAATGTCTTCAGATGGACAAATCTCAGGGGGAGTGTTAGGTGTTGAGAAGAATGATAAAATGAGAAATGAACGCATTTGTGAGTTGTGTGTTGTGAGGAAAGGAATAAATGAGAGATAAATGAAAGTACATTAGATGGTTTGGTCATGTGAAAGGATGGATGATAGTCGGTTGGTTGTGGTTAAGCGGATATATAGATTAGTGGTGACAGTGAGTGTGCGGGTGATATAACCAGTGGGAGACGAAAAAAAGTGGATGGATTAGTAAAGGAAATGCCTGAAGGAGAGGAATGTGAGTTTTTCAGAGGCGAGAAGAAAGGTGTATAATAGGAGTGAATGGCGAGTTTTTGTTATGGGGGTATGGTAGTGGTCCACCTGGGCCGAGGGAAGTACCCTACATTGACGTACCTTACCCCCAGTCTTGAAAGAAGGTGGTGATGATGATGATATTATTGTTATTATTATATTATTATTATTATATTATTATTATATTATTATTATTATTATTATTATTATTATTATTATTATTATTATTATTATTATTTATTATTATTATTATTTTTAATTATTTTATTATTTGATTATTATTATTATTATTATTATTATTATTCAGTTACTCCTTTCTGGCTGGTAAGCCTCGTGTATATCCAGACGATCCCTACGAAGCCATATCTGGAAAAGGGAAGACTATGACAGACAATGCGAGAAATTCGCCGAGGGAATATCCGACGGAGTAAGAGAATTCTCATAGTGAAAGATTTTTATTGTAATTATATTTTTGTTTAAATTTAAGTATTGGTGTATAAATTTTCTTAATTTTTTCCAAAGTTTTATATTATCCCATTTTGAATTTTGTTTTAATTAATTTTTTTTCTGATATTCCTATATTTTTTCAATTGCGACATTGGTGGTTTATCTTCACCAAAGGGCCAAACATTATTAATTGTATCTTTTTAAATACTTTCCAGTTAAAATTTGGTACAGACCTCCGAAGGAGGGGTAAGGCCTTAGCACTTCGGGCTGAGGCCTTAGTTGCCCGCTTACACCCCCCCCCTTAAGGTGGTGACCCCAAAATGGCGTCTTCACAACCCCTTCGTGCTTTGACACCCAAATGGGTTTCTCGTAGAGAAAAGATTAGAATTCCTTTAGGAGCTTTATTAAATAATGAAGTCATGAAATTTAATTTTAGTATCCTTAGTAGGATGAGTGAAGGAGAAGACTTTAGAGTAACAGTTAGGTTAATCCTCGGTATTGTTAGGTAGGATAGTTAGGTGTACAAGACATTCTTCTAAGGAATGACAGAGTTTAATGTGCTAAGTTGGATATTGAGTTAAGTTAAACTTTTTAAGTTAAATTTGATTATTTAACATAAATGAAAAATGTATATGTGAAAAATATCGTGTCTTTGATAGGTTGGACAGGGAACACCGACACAGTGGAAGACAATTTATACGTCTGCGTGCAATTACGAGAGCGCCATGCAACGACACGACATCTGCAGATACAGCTGTTGGAGGTACATGCCACCAAGGAGTGAACAAACAATGCGTCGAACGCCTTGCGGAACCATAATTACCGGCCCCGGAGCCTTGCCATAGGTACACGGCACATCGAAGGGCGAACTGGCATTTACCGAGAACACATCCATGGACGGTCGCGATTGGACAAAGGTCCTCTTTAGGACGAGTCGAGAGTGTCTCTGTACGCCTCAGACAGGCGTGCTAGAGTTTACCGATGGATAGGTTCGCCCAATGCAATGTGCTGCAGGTGCCGCCGTTTGGAGTGGGTCGGTTATGGTCTGGGAGGCATCTCTTTATCGCGGTCCTACCGAGTTGCACATCTTTCGATGAGGCACTTACAGCCCGTAAGGTATATTACAACATCCGCGTGCCATATGCCCCTACATCGCGTGATTCTTTCATCCTAATGCATGTCAATGCCAGACCACACAAGGCCCAATGTATGACGACCACCTTAGGACGGTTCAAATTTACGGCTTTGAGTGACCAGTTATTGTCCGGTCTCAACCAATGCGAAACATTTGTGGGATGGTCCTGAAACGCGGATCCGACAGCTGCAACCCCCTCCACGGACCCTCCCGGACCTGCGACAGGTACTGCACGACGGATGAGATCAAATCACTGTCCAAGACATTTGCCCCTCATTGAGAGCATACCAGGACGGTGTCAGGCAGTCATCTGTGCCAGAGGGGGTCATAAACGGTATTGAGACAGACCCAAAACACCCCCCCCCCACGGCCGGTCGCCGTACGTACCAACATTGTGAGTTTGCAGCGCCGGAACCTCGAACCCTACTGCAAGACCCCTTTGGCTGCACCTTGGCCTTACACTCTATCAACCTACGGTTCTGGGAGGAATCCACCATGTTATTGTCATTGTCAAATAAAGTGTCTTCGCGTTCTTCAACCTTTCTACTTTTACCCACTGAAACCAGTTTTCCCCCATTTGACGATATATATATATATATATATATAATATATATATATATATATATATATATAGTGTATATATTATATATATATATATATATAATATTATATATATAATATATATATATATAAATATATATATATATATATATATAGTATATATATATAGATATATATATTATATATCATCATCATCATTTACCTCCTTTCCCCAAGACAGGGTAAGGGATGCATTGCACCGGAAAAGAAAAGTAGTAGACGAATATGACAAGTCGAAAAAGAAAAGCCCAGCCTTACCGCTCCCTTTTATAAACCTGATTAGTGAGAAACTTCGTCGCAGTCAGAAAATCCACCCTAAGCTTCCACGGGACTGCCGACGGACCCTCCACTATGGCATCTTCGTCAGTGTGGGGTCATCCCTTAGGGCCCAGGTGGGCCACAATCATACCCCCCACAAAACCCCACCCATTCACTCCTGTTATACACCTTTCTTGTTGCCTTCTGGCAAATTCACATTTCTCTCCAGCATTCCCTTTACTGACTCAATCCACTTTTCTTCGTCTCCCAGTTCCGTCGAATCCCAAAACACTCGGCCAACTAATACATCGATTAACCAACAAACTATCTTGCATCCTTTTCCACATGACCAAACCATCTCAACGTACTTTCATTTATTTTCTCATTTATCCCTTTCTTCACTCTACATAACTCTCTAATACGTTCATTCCTCATTTTATCAAACAAAAAATGTAAGAATCATCACCATTGAATGATGCTATTTTTCAATCAATTATAAAAGATGACTGCTCGTGCTTCTCCGAAAAAGCGGAGAGAAAATTTGAAGACAATAACACAATACATATTCGTGAATTTCATTTTTTTATAATTTTTTTTCTACCTAGGAATCTAATAAAAAAACACTCATGTTAATTTGAAAAAAAAAAATAAAATAAAATTTATTTGAGTATTATTACTTAATACTCATTTCGGATAAAAATAATTAATATATATAAATTCTAATACTTGAATTTGAAGAAAAACGATAACTGTTACCCATCGAATCAAGTTTAAGTTAAAGAAAACTGTAAAATAGGAATAACTCAAATATCTAATGTGAATAATTTTGTTTTTTAATTTATATATTATATATATAATATAATATATATATATATTATATATATAAAATATATATATATATATATATATATATATATATATATATATATATATATATATATAGTATATAGAGATGAGAGAGGGGAGAGAGAGAGATCCCGCGTAGAAAGAAGTGCTGCAGTCGCCGCTATTATAAATATATATATATATATATATATATATATATATATATAATAATATATAATTAATATATAATAATAATATATATATATTATATATAATATATATATATATATATATAATATATATTAGAGAGAGAGAGAGAGAGAGAAAAGAAGAGAATGAGAACCCGCGCTAGCAAAAAAGTTATTATTATGCTTATTACTGTGTTATTTATTATATTAATTGAAGTATCGGTATTGGCACCTAAAAAAATAGAGTATCGTATCGGCCTCTTTTCTGTATCGGTACATTTCTAATATATATATATATAGTATATATATATATATATATATATATATAATTATATATATATATATATATATTATATATATATATATATATATATATAATTAGTATATATATATATATATATATATATATATACTATATATATATAATATATTATATTATATAATATGGCTTAGACAGGATTCATTTAGGGGGGTCGGGCCAATTTTGAGTGATAGTATATATATATATATATATATATATATTATATATATATAGTCATATAATATAATATAATATATAATATAATATAATATATATATATATATATATATACTAATTATATATATATATATATAATATATATATATATATATTATATATAAAATTATGGTCTTCAAAAATTGCTGTAATATTTTTTTTTTTCTTTTCACAATATTTGTCATCTGTGTAATGGAGCAATATATGTGCCATATCCAGAATTTAATGGTTGTCTGCAGCGTTATCGGAGCCTGTGATCCATAATCCATGAACCCAAGACCTAGCGCCTCTCTATACCTTGTATATCACCAAGCCCTCATAACAGATCACGCCTATACGCCAGAGCATCGAACCACTCCCCAACTCAAATGCAGCTAGTTACTCAGGACATCAACTCTGATTGAGACAGACTTGACTTTTGCATGCTCGAGCGTAGAGAAGTAGTCATACTATCCACTCGTATCACGAGAACAGCTAGATCACAACTGAACCACATCCTCCTCGTGGTATATAACTACAGCATAAAGCATGGTCGTATCTATCCATCTATGACGAGTCGAAAAGGAGATATCACTCGGTACATCTCACGTCAAGCCTAGAATCAGGATCTACTGATAGATGATATCTGATAGCCATCTCTATACGTGGTCTCTATACTTCGTCACACTCGTGCTACTGTAGAGCATATCATGACTCAATGAAACCCAAAGTACTATAATTGCGTCGATAACGACGTAGCATACTCACAATGATCCTCCTATTGATAGATCATAACAATAGAATACCATAACTCTATAGTTGTAGTGCTGAGACGTACACCAACGCATCCTCCTACTCTAGCTAGACCGATGCCGGAGATCACTGCCATATGCAGAAGGCATATCATCAGCTGCGGCTAATCTGTTGTATCGTTCAAATACGTCATCCCTATATCAGTACTGATATACGACAGCATCGAAGACGATCAGTCTGAATCTTGTATGTGCCCAACTTACGTAGACATTCGAGATAGCTTCAACTTGACGACAGTATATAGAGCATGCGAAGCAATATAAGGAACATAGACAGCATTCCGCCAAGAGCAGCCTCAACCTGCAGTGACGCGTCCACACCACTAGCGCGATGGCAGCGTCCGCACTACTACAACGACGGTCCGCTCTCCTGCTAATACAGAGGTCGCATCATATTAACTGTCGCACCAGACGCTGCTGTCGTCACAATCCAAAACTAGCCGATAAGCGAATATAGTATGAGTCACTCCACAGATGATCGAACAATCGATCACATAGGAATCCAGCCTCTCTCAAGTCTAGTAGATCGAGCAGCAGTGAGATCCGCGCTAATCCACACACATCCCTACGTGAGCGTCTAACCGATCTGCGATAACGATCGAGTGAACTCCTCGTGCTTCCAGGCACGCATTCCTTTGAACACTTAGGATCATCTCACTGAAGAAGAATATCTCAGAACTTAATCTCTCTCACTATCTGTAAAGGTACACTAATTAATCAGACGCTAGACGTATACTATTCGATTATATTATAGCGCTACATATACATCTTATACATAGCTATGTACTATATATATAACTATTATACACAAAGCGTCTTGAGAGGTAATCATATAACTACGAGTATCTATGTAATTAAGAGCGTTAGTATGATACCCTCTACACCGGCTCTATTAACATGCATCGACGCCGAACAAACTATTAACCAATCAGATACAACGACCAATAAAAGCATATCATCGAAGAATATACCCTAACTAATACTATAAAATATCACGAATATAATTAATATATATTTAACTAATACTATATGAAGATATATAATCCTAATAGTCAGATAAACTATAATGTAGGAGGTAACTATGTGTATGAATACCGAGGCGATCTGATTCGCCCTATACTCTTAATTATAAGTACGTAAAGTATAGAGATGCCGCGCTAGATATGGCACGAAACTCTATTGCCTATAACAGATATAAGACGAGTACTCTCTAATGGTGCCGGTTAAACCGCATACTATATATAATAATTTTTTTTTATGTCATCAGAATACATTACCCCTTTAAATCCATGACATAAGAAAGTAACTAAAACCCATATTATCTTGATTCAGTTAGTATTACCATAAATGCACATGTTGAAATATTTTGTTACCTTTTCAGTGAACATATTGAACGGATATACTTATTAATTTAATTATACACCAACTTACGTATTACGAATATAGAAGTCATGCGTCCAAGTATCACATCATCACTATCACTTAGACGTTCTATACACAATTAACTTAAACTAAACCGTCACAGATTGCGAATAGCACTTCAATATATCATTCTTATCTGTTCTGACGACATTGTCATTTTCACACTAGTCATGCAGCACGCAAAAGACTGTATTTCAGTGAGTTTCATTAAACCATTATTGAAGATTTATAAAAATAGGAAGATCCAATACAGGTCAAGTGGCGATTATGTTTAGGCTGGTATTCATAATCATAAAACTATAAAAACACACTTAACAAGGTCGTTAGTTCATATTCCCTTTGTTTATGTTTATTACAGTAACTACCCCCAAAGTTGATATCGCTGCAGACTTGCCAGCTACTGATTTATTAAACAAGACCCCTTACAGACGGATTTTAACGTTAGGGTAAGATCCCCCTCTTATTTCACGTATTTAACTATTTAACTATTTAATAAATTAACTTAATATATATAAATAATGGTAAAATGATCAAATGTTCATGTCCCTTAAATAATTGCAAGATTACAGTAAGATCCCTCTCTTATTTCACGTATTTAACTATTTAATAAATTAACTTAATATATATAAATAATGGTAAAATGATCAAATGTTCATGTCCCTTAAATAATTGCAAGATTACATTACAAATCATCTAATTCCTGTAACTTTTACAGGGTTTTTGTTTTTGGTTCTTAAACTGAGGTTTAAACTTCGGCCAACGCTTCAGACGTATTAATTTTTGTTTTTGGTCTTAGTTTAAGGTCTTCATTATAGACCTCGCAAGGAACTTTTTGTTTTGGGTCCTAGATTGGTCCCTAGAATCTTTTTATTTTGGGTCCTATTTCTAGAACATATCAAGAGTCATCTTATTTTTCAATCTCATTGTTTTGGAACTACACTGTGCCTTGATGCTTGTTTTGGTCACAGATTACCCAACAACCGATCCCTAGAATCACCTTTATTGATGGTTTTCGGACAAATCCCTTTTGTATAGTTAAAAAAATCTCTTAAGTCTGGATAAGCTCCCAGACCCATTAATAATCTGGATAAATTCCCAGAATTATTAATATTCAAGCCAGTTCTGCTGAACATTATTTATTATTTAAAACAACTTCGTTACAGTTGTGGGTTAACGCCCCCGTGACTATTTTATTTAATCCATTTATTTATAATTACAATTATAAGTAGACATAAGTTACTAAGGTTATCCCCCTAGTTCCCCGGATACATGATGAATGTGTACATTAATTATTAACTCTACTACTTTTGAAAGTATGTATGTATAAATAAACCTATCTTTTACTTCCTTTTTCATTCTCCCCTTCTACCTATTATAAGTGATCTATTCTCGATTTGGACACAAACCAGGAGCATTGGGAGCAAGTTGATGGTCCCTTTTTTCTATATCCTGGCTGTAGAGTAAAGCCCAATTAGCTTTCCTACATATCTCCTCCAGGTAGATATTACTTGTTTCTTTTTACTTTTCTCACTGTTCTTAATTATTTTTATTAATTTTGATAATTCTAATTACTTTTTCATCTGGAGGTCAAGTGACCATACTTATTCATGCCCTCGTCACTTGGTCTCCACCACATAAATACCAGAAAATAAAAAGTGGCGCCCGAACAGGGACCATCTGTCTTGTTCGGTGCTCTTGCCTTGCCACTGGATTGTGATTTTTGGATCACTTCGCCAATTGTCAAACCTCACAAAACAGTATAATTAAAGACATTATCCCTATAATTCTATCATACTGTCTTAAAAATTCTTTATCTCATATACTTATACATTCTTAAACACATAATTAAACATTCTTTCTTAAGAGTGAATGAGTTTGAAAGAAATTGTATTAAAAACAAACTCCTTGATAATTTGTATTAAAACTATACAACATTTATAAGTAATTTAAAATACTTAATTACTTTATAGTTGTATATTAAAAACTGTAATATTGGACCTAAAGGTAAAATTGTTTTATAGTTATTGTATTAAAACTATAAACTCTAATTTATAAAAATGACTGCCAAAAGCGATCCCCGTAGTGACTACAAAACGGTTGATCAATTGGATGCATCAACTGAGTCCGAGACTCAAGAAACCACTGCTAATAACCTGATTGATCCCCCCATTCAGGCAACAAATATTCCTTTAGATTCAGGTAGGGATTTGCTTGATTTCGATTTAAACACTCAAAGGCCTCCTGATCATGAACAGGCGATAGCTTTGGATAGGTACCCAAAACATAACACCGACACTAAACATGTAGATGGTGATGGTACTACGTCTGTACATGAACTTGGTGAGCTGTTAGATAAATTTACCAAAGAGAAAGAAATGTTGACCCATAAATTAATCAAACAGAATATACCTTTTGAAGACAACCCTGATACTAAGAGGTTTTCTAAAAGTGACCTTAAAAACCTATATTCTTCCAGGGATATTCATAGTCTTCAACCCCCACAACTTGCACAACATAGACATGGTCCTCAACCACCACAACATTCTCAGGATGTACATGGTCTTCACTCTCAAGATAAATTACTTATAGATTATGAGGATTCTCATTGTCTAAATCCTCCACGAAGACCACATAAACATATTTCGTACCCACGTAATTAATGAACATGATCTGCCTTTTCAACGCAGACATACACAAGGCCATGAAAAGATTTGATTGGAGGGTAGGAATACACCACCTAATGTCTTCCAACGTCCTAGCTCTATCTAACTTTAACCCTTCTTCCTACACCTGTAGATACGTAAACATGTTTTTACGCGTTGATCATTCACCTTATTCAAATAGAAGACCTGATTTCCAAGAATATACTAATTATACTACTCGAGGTTCTTCTTCCCTTACTCAGCCCCCTAGAGATTATAATTATCCTGAACCTCAAATTTCCTATAATTCTCAACCTCCCAGAGTTCTTAATTATGATGATCACAGACACATACAAAACACTTCTTCTTCTTATCCTTCTCAACCTTCTTATTCAAGACCAGGTCCAAACATTGATATGTATTCCGGCCCCATCATGAAACAAAAGATCGATATGATGGAGGAAGCCATTTTGCTTTTAAGTCAGTTGCTTAAAAACTCGCAAAAGCTTAAAGTGGTAGACCCCGGTAAATACAAAGTAGAAACTGGTCAGGATTTTATAATTTATCTCGAGGATTTTGAGGCATACTGCCAACTTCACTATCCTAAAGCGTATCATCAGTGGTTACGTTTACTTGGCAGACAACTTGAAGGACAATTTCAACAATTATATCGTTTAATCACAAAGGATGATAGAGACTATTTCTCCGTTCGTGATGCCCTCATACAATGGTATGAGGATGAAGACAAGAAAAAGAAAAAATACCAGTTGCAGGCTTACCATTCCGCCCGCCGGTATCGAAATGAGAGCATTCGTATGTTCGCTCTCCGATTAGAACGCCTTGCTAGACGTGCTTACAAAGGCCTGGACATGCGCGAACACGAGTCTCTCCGTACAGCATTCTTATATAGTCTCCCTCCTGCTATAGAGAAAGATGTTCGCCAATATATAAAAATGCAGGAGAATAACCGTAATTGGCGTACACCGTGGGAAGATATAGTAGGCTTTGCTGATTCTCTAGAATCGGATAATAAGCAGTTTCCTTCTTCTCTTTCTTCTTCCCATAACCATACCCATGATATTTCTGAATATCCTTCTCAACCTCATCCCTCTACTAAAAAGACTTACCCACAGAAAGATGATCTGAATGAGACAATCGATTCGATTATCAATATTGACACTTTACTTCCCAGTTGGACGGAAAACCTTCGGACAGAAGAGGAAAACCGTCAAATCCTTCTTAAAAATTCCCGTTCTTCCAAGAACCCAGTATTTCCAAATTCTTCTTTTAAAAATTCCCATTCTTCTAATAATCCCAATTCTCAAAAATCTTCTTCTAAGAGTAACCGTGAAAACCATCGAAGCTCTTCTCTCCCTAGAAATCAGAACACTTATGCTCGTGATAGCTCACACTACGATCCTAATGACCGCAAACACCTGTTGTGTGACTTTTGTGAAAAAACATGTCACCAGATGCGCGAATGTTATAAATATTTGGGCATCTGCGGCTACTGCAAAAAGAAAGGCCATGTAAGAGCTGATTGCAGAGCACGGAAATCGTCTACAACATCTCCTTCCCCAAATGTACGTAAAGCTGTTTGTCCTTTCTGTGGTGGGCCTCACCCGGGGATGAATTGCCCTCAACGTACTCCTCCCAGTCAAACAAATAATTCCTATACTAATACTAAAAACTCTCGTATGTCCCCCACTGAACCCAGTTCCAGTGCTGCGGTAAAGACTGTGTATTACAGGAGGTCTTCTCCTGACCATTCCGAAAGGGAACATTCTTTCAATCGCCGTGATGACGAATATTCTGGACTTCGTTCTTTGCCTCCTCGTCCGTTGTTGGATCCTTGCCATGATTGTAATAAAACTCACCTAGAAGGTAGGTGTAAGAACAGGAATGAGTCTCCGTCCGCACCTCCGTTAAACTATTTGTCTCCTCGGAAGTGAGTCAACCGGTGGAGATTGATATGGGGACAGACTCATTAACGAATAATACAAAAATCACATTTCCTACTGTGAGAGACACAACTGCAGAGGTGGTTCAAGTGGGGGAGTCGTCTTTGTTGACAGCTACAGATGTAACTCCTCCCATATCAGCTGAGGTATTAAAGACAAAATCCCCATCCCTGATAGATAGTAGGTTACGTTCAGTGTCGGTAACCTTCAAATACTCAACAACTGATCCTTTGATAATCGCCGTCGCTTATAGTTCAGACAGCTCTGGTTCAGATGGTTGCATGGTGGATAGTGGAAAAGGGGTTAGCTTGGTTGGTGGTGATTCCGTAAAGACCTATTTGAAACATGTCCCATTGAAGTCTTCTCTGGAAATTAGAATAAAGGCCATTAGTGGT